>LUCM01007036.1:6964-91277 GCA_008360955.1 Fasciolopsis buskii
TTTTCGTTCTGGTTATGTGCGTTTGCACTCGTGTCTCTCCATGAGTCTACCATCCAGTTTCTGGCCCCATCCCGGCACGTTTCAAAATACCGTGAAAGCAAGCTGACCCAAGGCTTAGATCAACTATCCCAGGACGGACAACTGTGACCTGCTCCACGGCCGCGATGAGGTGGACATTGCTTCTAATCCACATGAATCACCAACGTAGAATGATGACCCTGTTGCAAGTCTGTCTAGATATCGAGGCGTCTTAATGTGATCCACAAAGCCTGTGACTCTTTGAGCGGACAACCCCTCGCAATTGCACCGATTTACTGCCTGAGCTACCCGCCCGTGGCCAACATGGCCACCACATTGACAACCAATCGCCAAGAAGGCACCCACACGTAGATCCCCGTTCTAGATGCCGTCACCACCTTCTATCGCAAACATCACCCCCAATTTTCCTCTCCACATCTGCGGCTATTACTACGCCAGCAATTGCTAACAGCTCAGCCTCGAAACGCAAACATAGGAGCAAACAAATCCGTCTTTGTTTCGCACTGGCTTACCAGCGTCACATATGCTATTGAACGCATATCATATTGATCCTCACTCCTCAGTGCCGACGACGTTTCCATTCTTCATGTCTTGGAACAATGGTGAGGCAGTTTTCTTTTATCCTCCGCATTTTCAAAAGGCTTTTGTTCATTTTACTATCTCTGGGATCCATGGTGTGATGGCAGACGCACTTTTTATATCCGTTATAATACAGGGTACCTATAGGCCATCGTTACTCTTCCAGCAGCTGTTATGGTCCGTTGACAAGTTTTACCTTGCACTCAAGATCTTTGGAGACTTTTTTCATGACATACCAACATTCATGTCCATTTTATATACCCGCTAAATCCGAATACCGCAGGCGCCTCCACGCTTGCCGCCATAGTCCAGTTGAACTCTGCACCTGTGATACTTATCGTTGATGCGTATAGACGCCGTGTTACTCTTGATATGCCAGTTTTGCTATTTCTTCTCATTTTGTACACAAATATTTATTTGCATGTTCACCATGGCTTACAATACCCCTTTAACATTTCATCATGCAGCCATGCATGCCTCTCAAAGTATCCGAGAAAATATACGAGTGATCCACTAACTCCTTCTACGCGGGTCAGCTTCACATCCATGAATATAGCCCTAGGCACAGACCAGGACAAGCATTCACTGTTTCTCGATTTTCCGTCGAACGTAGTTGAAGAGGCCAAAATTTGATCACCATGAAGGAATTCCATCTGGCACACATAGTCTGTCAGATGCACTTCCTGTGCAACGGAACAAGGGATTCCCCAAAATTGCACAAACACATTGCATGAGGATGTTGGAGGGAACACCAAGTAACTATCTGGTCACGAGCCGCCACTACCGGGTCATGCAATTACAATCCAAGAAAATGACGTCACGGAAGTCCTCGTTAGGCAAGGGCAGTCCCCAAAGAGTAAAAATCACTGTCTGCATAACCCCAGGGTGGATCCGAAGTGTACAAGGATCTCCAATACTGCGGACCTGTACAAGCTCCAAACCAGAGCAATGCAGGTCACCTAGGGCTTACTAGATGGGGCTGATGTGGAGGACAGAAGGACAACCACGGGAACTCTACGAATATCGAAGAATGAATGCCCTGTTTTTAGGCGTAAATATCGTTAAACGGAAGCACCATGGAGAAGGAGGGGACCAAAAAGGCCATTAAGCGGCGAAATCAATGCTTTAGGGTATACAACAACGCGCGTAACCAGAAAAACTGGATCCAGTAAACAAAAATCCGGAACAGCAAAGTAAGGCTGATCCGAGGTGGAAACGAATTTGAATTAGCAAAAGGGTCTGAGTGGCAGTCGAAAGACAGCACTTATTTGTACAACCAAAATCCCGTCTGAGGGTGTCGTCGGGCCGTTAAGAGTTGGAGACCAGGACATAATGTCTGACCGCTACAAGGTAGTTGCACTGAATGAATAATGCGCCAGCATCTACAGGGTTGGCGGGGAGGCCACGAACCCTTGAGAATGGGTAATTCATCGCACTTCAAATAAGACTAGTCCACAGCGGAGTAAGATGTATGTGAAAAACCGGGGGTTGAAAACAAATCTAGCGGACCAGGTGATATTCACTCAGCCGGCACCATCGCTGATCCCGTGTGCGAGCTATTCCAGGCCAGCTTAGAACAAGTCGCAAAACCTAATAGTTAAATTGATGTAGCGGTTGTGGCTGTGTGAAAGAAAGGCCAGAGCACCGCCACGGAAAACATTAGGCTAGTCCGCTTGAATAGGATTCCGTGCGAGCTGATGAAGAAGCTAATTCTGGCCCACATCTCTCGATACCTTATTCTGCCCAGACCATCAGGTCTTCATGAAACATAGATTTTATCTCACGAACATGCGTGCTCCTTAAGCGGACTCATTTGAAGTTTGTGAAAGGGCAAGCAGGTTGAAGTATGCGATCTTGACCTCAGCGTGATGCTTCATTGAGTGAATTATTGCCTGCTTCCAATCAAGTTAGAATAGTTTGGTATCCGTGAGCAGGTATACCGGTAGAAAAGGGCGGTTATTAACAGCAGGACATTCTACGAAAAAACAGGTGAGAGGTGCTCAGCCAAGCTTTACCTCACCCGTGGCATTCCGCTAGGGCCACTCATGTTCCTGCTCTCCATAAATGATCTAGCCCCTCCCCTAAAATCACCCAGCTTTATCCTCGCCGACGGTGTCAACGTGGCGGGCAGAACGACTTCAGTAACGATACAGGAGTTGTCATGGACTGGGCTGATTAGTAGGGCTTGCCTCCAGGCCCTAGCATAAATCTTTTGTTGTCTTGAAGAATCGAAAGTCTCAGAGTACCATTTAACCAAGGTCTGTCCATTGTGGATGGCGTTAGCAAGGCCAACGACCTCGGGATAATTACCTCATCAGACTTCGAATTGACGGGGATGGTTGCTAAAGGATTGGGAAGTGGCAACGGCATTGGATGTCCACAAGGGTGGCCCGCGGTCGGAAGGAACGAATTGCAGAACAGTGAGCCAGAGAGACTTCTCTGGAAAGGGTTAAAACGCCTTATTAAGGAAAAAGCGTCTGCGAGGACATAACGACGGTCATTAGCAGAGTACCCCCGGACGCGGTACTAGGGAGATTTGTTAATGCTTTTGGTGATTGATTTTGCTATTTCATTGTCATCGTCTAGCTTTTTCTTTTCGAATGACGTGAAAATGGTTGAGTCCTCTAGAATGGATGCCCGGTGGTGTTTGTGTCACGGTCGTAGGTCACATTAAAACCACACCCGGAGCACTGTGTGCCAGTGTGGTCTCCCTTCCCCAAAAATGACATCGCATGCCCCGAGAATTTGTTGTGGTCAACCACGACGAGGGCCGGGCGATGGGGGTGGATACCCTTACAATCGACTGGATACACCGGGGTATCTGATGGACGTAATTTAGTAAATAGACGCCTTTTCAGGCTCCTGTATTCAGCAATAAGTAGACGCTCAGGCAAGCGGCCACAAGATGAGGCAAGTAGAAACACGATCTAGGCTACTTTAGTAAAAGGGTCGTAAAAGTATAGAGCCGATTGGCCAGTGTTTTGGTCACCATATTGAGCGTGGTTCAGTTAACGCAGGCGTGCAATGAAAGCCAAGGGGCGTCCTGTCTCCAGATAATGACTTAAGGGAGAAAGTGTAGTAGTCTTTGTACTGCTATTTCAACATTCTTAATTAAAACCGCGAACACTAAGGAATCGTAAATTCGCCAGCCGACAGGGTGAGAAGAGGTATTGCTTCCTTTTTTCCTTAGCGAGACTCATTAAGCTAAACCTTGAAGAGGTGGAAGCTGAATCTGAGTGCATGGCATCGAAGGAATTCTGGACACTCCAGCGGCACGGGCTAAATTTTGTCTTCTGGACGCTCAGCTGAATTGACCTTGCCGTTTTTTTAAAATCTGTCGAACATAATCAATAGTCGTGATGAACAACATATGAATAATTCTGTTAGTGTAAACGAATTTGGTAGTAATGGGTTGCCCACATTCTATTGAGACGAAGAACTCAATTGTGCACGAGTTAAGGCAATCCCGTAAGTGAAATACTTCTCAGCATTTGCACATAAGCGCCATGCCAATTAGATTTTGCGAGCACGCAGTCGGTCTTGTGGCCCGAAAATGGTCACAAAAGACAGCTTTTTATTTTACATAGTGAATGGTATTTTCTTCAAGAAAACGACAGAAAATTATAATGTTTTGTGCAAAAGATTATCTTTGATCTCAGATCATGTTTTTTGAAGGAACATAATTTGTAATTGATCCTAAGGACTAGCAAACCAAAAAATAATCTGATTTCAAAGCCGGTAGTCGTAGCCGGCTATACAGCAGAGAAGTTTTTGGATTTTGTTCGCGAAAATTATTGCATAAAATTAATTTTAAGAGAATTCCATCAGTTTACTTTGAGTCACAAATAGTCATCATGGAGTTTCGGTTAGTACTATGCTCCGCCTCCATTGGATAGTAAACGGATAATAATCGAAATGAGTGTGTCTGTGTGGGTAATTAAATACATGGACCCTATTTTGCGAAGGAAATATATGCAAACCCAAACTTAATGCTGCACGCCAAACGCAAGTAAGAGTAACACGTATAATGTATCTGAGAAGGTGGTCGTGAGTCAGAAATTACGAAGAGAGTGTTTCTAAATTCTCAGACAGCAGATCATGGGAGTGAAACGAGAACAAAGACCACAAACAACTGAAATTAAGTCAACACGAGTAAGCAGTTGTGTAGGGTATTTAATGACCAAACACGTTGGTCGATAATTAGCCCTAATCGCAAATCGCCAAACACAACGGCCTACTCGTTTTGAATCAACTTCCGTTTTGTCTGCCCTATTGTATTTGATTTGTAGTCTTTGTTTGTGTTTCAACTTGTTGAACCACTGTTAGGTATGTTTTTAGACATTCAAATTTTTATGCTAACAATTTCCCAATGCAATATAATTTTCATGATTCTGATGCTGGTACTAGTCAGAATGAAAAGGTTCTTCGTTATTATTGATGCTTCTGGCATTGATCACTCCCAGAATATCGGGGATATCATTTTGTTAAGATCCGCTTTGGCCCTCGATACTAATTCTATGACGTTCGGTTGCGTTTGCTTTATTGCAAACAACCTGTTGGTCTCTTCTCTTGCTTTACTTTTGAGAGTCCTCGCTTTCGACTTGTTACGAATACTCGGCAGTTCTCTGCAGTGGTTGCCCTGCGCGATCATTCTCGTACCGGTATTATTTCGGCATCACGATATAGATAATACATTGCTGACATCTGGTCAACGACTCGATTCTTTTCTATTCTATTGAATTGAGAGGAATTTAACAGCAGCGGTTTCAGAATCCGAAAGCTGATACTTTGGGGTTCGCATTTCGGAGCCCTTCCAAACTCAGTCCTCCGCTTTCTGGCAGCATTTCAACACAGGCGAGATTATGAGAGCTCGGATAACAACCTTTTCACCCAGAGTGTGGTCATTTTTGGTATACGCCTCATTAGCAACCAGCAAGGATGACTTTTCAACGTTGTTCAGTGCTCTCTGTTTAAAGTTGAAGCCCAGGTAAGAGATTTGAGTGATTCAGTACCAGCGAAGACCCCGTAAGTCTGACTTAGGGACAACGTAACCTGGCATCCTGATGAATCCGCCAGTAAATTGTTGCACGGACCACTGACACCATCCGGAATGAGAAGCCAAAAGCAGTAAAGGCTGATAAACCCATACATACGGCTTCCGATTGGCCGCCAAATAGATGACAGTATCTTTCGAAACCTCTGGCTGGCAAACACGTGATTCCAGTGCAGCAAGTTCTGTTTATGTCGGATTTCTTCACTCCTTCCACCAAGTTTGTTCAGCATGCTGACCATGGTTAACCACTTTAACCAGATGACTCTGCGTCAGTCATCTATTTCCGACTGCATCTCGACACTGTAGGTATCCAGCTGCCTGTACCTCTAACACATTAAACTAGTCTAGCAAACACTACCATTTTACAGCCCTAGGATACTGCGTCCATTGCTCACTCGATTAAATGATAGGTGATGTTTATCCATCGCTCGACAACATGATTAAGCGATGTACACTCTCCTGAATTTAATCTTTGTGGAACACTTAGTGTTAACGCACGTAATGTCGATGTTATTGCACTTTACTGCTGGAGCCAGCAATTACGATTTTCTGTGTTCCCACTGATAATTACTAATGCAATGTGGTCAATTCAGCAATAAATTCAAACGGAAATGCTGCTATTGCGACATCTCAGAGTCGCGTTTTTGAGTTATGGATCATTTCAATGGTTTTGTTTTTTCTATGGTCACTTACTCACCACCACAAAGGATTTGCTTGCGTTATAAGAAGCTATAACGCCCCGGTTCCCAATATTGGCCCGCGCCTACTTATCCCTAGTTTGAGACTTTGCTGACCTTTTCCATTCCATTTAGGCTAATGCAGGACCTCCCATCGTTGATGTTAATTTATTGTTTTACTTCCGTCAAGACATACATTCCCTAATTGAAAAAAACTAAATATTCATTTGGTCGGCACTGTTACCCTTACCCATTCTCCTGGTATCTGGAAAGATTTGTCACAACTGCCATTTGGTGGCAATTTAAGGGACTTTCCGCTTCTTATTAAACTGTGTCAGTTCACCGGTGCCGTCTTCTACTAGGCGCGTTGCCACAACTCCATCATTATAATACCATCCGTTACTGTTCATCAGTATAAATTATTTGCGAATGAAGAGCGGAGAAGGGCAAGTAACCGCCTAATGAATAAAAGTTTGGCGTTGCTCGATAGTTAGCGTATTTACTAAAACGTGCGCAGTCAGCTTTTGCATTAATTCGTCGGTACCAACAAGGGTAAGTTTTATCAAGGAACGTCATAAAAATTTGAAATATGCCAAATTACAGTTGGAAACAAACCCAAGCAGCCTTTTACTTGCATTTTTGAAGCCAACGGTGAAATAACTCAATGACAATGAATAATAGAAGATAAGTTTTGCATATCTTAATTAATTTTGCTGAAATTGGAATAATGTTTGGTTTGATGAGCGAGTTTCGAGCAGAATTTTAGTGACCATTTCAGTTACGCCATTTGCTTCTAGATAAATAAAGTAACATTCTCAGAAATTATTTTAGGAAACTGGCAGATCAATGCAGTAGGATGGAGTAATTATCGAATCACAAGCAAAATGGGGAATAACAATTTATTTCATCAAATGATTCCTCTTTTTCTGCGAGTATTTTAATACGAAAGAACAATCCTACTCGGTCTTGGTAGAGTGCCTGTGCTCCGCTCCGACTTTCAACACTGGAACGACATCACTTTGGTTTATTGTTTCTACGAGTCATTCAAAATGGAAGCCGAGTAGGGCTCGACACCCGGCAGGCGAAATAAAAGACACTCAATGTCCCATGGTGTACCCCTCAAGGTACATTTGCAAAGGAAATGATGCACCAATTTCAAACGAATAGTCGTGCAACTGGCTTTTAATTCCATTTACTTAGCAAAGCCGTAAGTAAAAGCTGCCATTTTCTTATGGCATTTCAGCACTTTAAGCAGAGGCGTTAGCTTTTTCTGCATTCTGGGATACAAAAACAGAATTTGACTATATGGATCAATTCAAATAAATCTGTTTCCTATTAATTTGCCTTACATTTCGTTTTGCACCGTTTCCAGAATTATATTAGCCCTGTTTGGGGCACAACACTAGGAGACCCTTATTTTGCCGCAAAACTGCCAAAGATCATAAAGAAGTTTATTAAAAATAAGTGATTATCAAAAACAATATTCGGAACTTAATGGCTGGTCAACATGTACAAAAGTACTCACCTTTTTTTCCTAAATCCTTTTTAACAACCGGATCTAGGTCTGTAGACTAAAAATGCGGATAAAATATGACATAATTTCAGGCGACATGCCTGCGCTGCTCCATTTTAATCGCATTAGGCAAAAATGGACAAAGATTGAGTTGCTGCATTGTCAAAGGCCAAATTAGACGATAAACAATGCGCTGGGGCCAAACCGGGCCGTCTCAGCTCTAGCCAGCTACGCTCCGAAATTACCTGCCGATTTTTGTTAATTAGTTAAAATTTACTATTTTGGTTTGCACTCGGTGATAACGTCATATGTTTGCACGAAGCTGGCAATCTACTGAAATTTTTCCTACAGCAACTACCTTAGTTATACCAGTAGTAATAAGATATATTTTGAATAAGGTAATAAAATATCCGTACAAAAAGTAGTTTCTCTTGTCAGAGTTCTGTTCAGTTTCCGCAAGTTTATCAAAATGGATGAAACTGCGAAACGTTTGATTTCATTTTCCAACAATGGGTTTCTCTAAGGTTATCCTTAAACATTTAGGGCTGTATACTATTTTAGTTTATGTTCAGGGTAATATATATGTGTTTCCCCAAAAATGGCCTTTGAAGGTTTGCTACAGCTTAAGGAAATGAAAGAACACAAGCTATGGGGTTCTGAACCGCTAGTCAGTGTGTACTTGTAAAATCACAGATAGGCATAACTATGTATATGCATCTTTGGTTGTCGAAAATGGGGATAAAGGTTACCTTCAATTATTATGTCAAATACTTCCATTATGCGCAGAGTCGCTTAAGTGTCATCAAAATAACTGCAGTACTAAACGCACATTGATATAAATGCACCCATTTACCCTAAATGACAGGAGATCGCTTCAAGTGACCTAAAAATAGGTTTCACTAGTGCCTTACCAAAACCAAATTAACTAGCTGATAATGTACGCAGGGAATGAGCATCCATATCATCGATTCTGTAAACCGATTACAAAGCTCTTCTATATGCTCGGTCGTAAACTGGAAATCACTTAATGGCCGCTTTTCAGATGCTTATAGAGGCATTCTGAAGAAAACTACTATTATGTAATTTGTGCCAAAAATATTTGTCCCGCAATTCTTGGGCGGAAACATATACCTGAAGTAAAGTTTGTCACTCTAAAATCAATCATAAACTTCGGCCTCAAAATGCAGCAGAATGAAGCGGTCTCAATAAAGTTCCCTGTCTATTCTTGGAATCTTTTATATTTTAAAACGCATCCTGAAATTTTCTTCAAGTGTTTTTGAAAGTTTCAAAAACACAAGACATGTTTGTACATGTTAAAAACGGTCGTTATTTTTGACATGGCAACACAAGCGTGACAGAGTAGTTTTCGGTTGAATTCATTATTTTTCGCCAATGCCACCAATTATTTCGTTTTTATAGAACTTTATTAAAGAAAAATGGTTTTTTTATCAAGGGCTACTCTCTTGTAGTTATAAATGTATCCGGAAAACGATATTATACAGCCAATCTCAAATACAAGGCATTCTGCCTCATATTTTTGTTTACAAAAGAGTGCACATTGAACCTATCTTATTCAAAACACGTCAGTTTTAAGCCTATTTAATCAAAATTTGGATCTTCCTTGGATATCTTTACTGGCGATGTGCCGGCTGGTCTGAGTGCACCTAGGATCTCTCATGAATAATACTGAGGTGATTTGCTCGTTATTTGTCCCAGTTATGGCGTAAATCTGTACGATTTGTTTTCTAAAGTTTACTATCTTCTAACTTTGCGGTTCGCTTTATCCTAATAGGCGACCATTAAATAACGTGAACCAAAACGTCTTGCCCTAGCAAAGATCAAAGCACGCAGTCATGAATATTAGCTTTTGCCGCAAGAGACAAATAGTTGTACAATGCTTCATGTGTTATCTGATTAAAACATGTATTTAGAGCACGACAATAGTGTGTTTACGCTAATTTTACCTGCAGGTTCAACATTTTGTAGACTAAATTTGTTTGGTTTTGCTGATGACTACGTGGTGCTTCCAGAGTCACAAAACGCCTTTTAAATGAAACATTCATTAAATCGCATTACTTAGACGACCGAATCGCATTACTTAGGCGACCGAATCGCACAATCTCTCTTAAGCATTGGCCTCCGAGTTGTGCAGAGATATTGGCGTTAATTGATCCGACTGAAAGCAAAAACCGTATTAAAATATTGTAGTTGCTATTTTTAAAGCATTTGCAGTGAAAAATTCAGAAATTATTAGAAAAACGTTTATCATCACATAGGACAATACACTTTATCAGTTGTGAGTTTATTTTTACAAAGTTGTCGATTAAGAAGCAAATGTTAGCTATTTATTCATTGTTACGGATCTGAGATAACGGTGCATTTTGGGATAGAATTTATACGGTCGCATCATACTGGCCTTGATATAAATGCATTTTTTAGTTTATTCTTGTTTTTGAAAGTGTTTTTCAAGTCCATACTCGGTATTATTATGAATTTCAAAGCTGAATAGACAATGAAAGACCAAACAAGTGAGACCCAAGTTATTGCCTTGGTGGATTGGGCTTTTAAAGGGTAATCAATGCAATTGTAAAAAACAAAAGATAAGGAAACTGCTGGTTTGCATATTATTAATAAAAACCAGCTCGCTAAAGACCTCCGATGCAAGATGGGGTCATCGTATTCTCAAGCGAATTTATATGAAATGGCATTTTTAAAAAGAAGCTAACTGGTTTTGAATTATTAAAAAGAATTCCCAGTTCTCTGTCTACCAGCAGTTCTTGAATGCACTAAGATTTTTCATTGTCATATATCAATATTCTTAAGTTGTAAAACAGCATTTCCGTGGGTTGTTGGTTAGCCGGTTTTGAGAAAGTATGGTTAAACAGTTATTTAATTCAACCAAGGCTTTTGATTTTATCAAGTAGCAAATTTAGGAAAGTGAAAACTTTTTCTCGAAAATTCGGCCCATCACTACCTCACATAAATATGAAAATGAAGTAATGTTGGGTGGCAGTTTTTGAAAATGTTTAAAGTACTTTACAAATATGGTCTTCAGGAAAACCAAAATGTCTGTTTACGTAAAATGCTTATCAAAAGTGTATTTCTTTGAAAACACCAACACCCGATTTTGTTATACCCAATTGTCTCCCTGATGCCTCCAGGTCTCCTCCGAACCACTGCAAAGAAAACTGAAAGATGGTAAATAAGGCATCTGAAAGATAATGGTCACCAGATGGTCTTGCATCGAGTGTAATGTTTTCAACTTTTCAAAAGGTTGGATTGTCATTCATTAGTTTGGGACATTCACGGCCTCAGTCAAACTTTTGCTTATCGGCGAAAGATCGTGCTTACATGGCAGCAATGAGGTCACGCTTCTCAGAATCTTGACGTTGAGATGAAATGTGCCCAGCCAGCTGGTGCTTGGACATGGCTGTCTTCGTAGCATCGATGAAATGCGGCGGCATAATTTTATGAGTTACTCAGAGGTTGGGCTTAAAGCATTGTGCCCTACGGTCCAATCGTTAGAAGAATCACTAAATACGAATAGGTTAAGTTGTTTGGACCCTGATTTGCTCATGTCCCCAGAACAATTGCTTTGTTGTATGTTATGGTCTCGGTCAGATGGTGGTTGGAAGATAGGTCAAGGTGGCCAGCAGATGACGAGGAAAAGGTCTGGATCGGATTGTGCTGATTTAGTTGGGCCA
Source organism: Fasciolopsis buskii (assembly GCA_008360955.1). NCBI lineage: Eukaryota > Metazoa > Platyhelminthes > Trematoda > Plagiorchiida > Fasciolidae > Fasciolopsis > Fasciolopsis buskii. The sequence goes on from LUCM01007036.1 coordinate 18,530, forward strand.
ATGGGCTGGGCCTCTTGATTACCTTCATTGGATTGTTGAAGAAATTGCTTTAATGCCCCAATCATTGGAGTTTTTGCATTTAAAAGCCTTCATAACCCTTATATGTTTTAAACTTATGTTGCAGCTGATCTTTAAGTATTTGTCTTTATCATTCTGAGCAGATATTGCTTTAAGTTAATAATCCAAACCCGGGCACATTGATACAAGGTTAATGATGACAAAATTGAAAAGAATTGAACTGTCGTCGTTGGGCTTTTGGTAGCAATCCACTGGTAAACTAGGATTTACAAGGTTGCCGAGATATTTTCCCAATAATTTGCAGCAGATGAGTCATATGCTCAAATGACCTGAAATACGTAAATAACCACATACTTGTGCAACGACGATGTAAAACGCATGTTGCTACTAGTAGTCGTTTGAGAAGCACAATGAGTTTCATGAACAACACCAACATACTTGACGTGTGTCGGAAATGTCCAACGCTTGTGGCTACTTGTTGAACCAAATCAATTATTAACTAATTATTGCTTTGCAGATGACTTCGCAAAAACGAGAACGTGGCCAGGTGACCGTCTTACGAACAAACATTCGGATCGTACTTCTTTTGCCATACTCTGCTATCCTAGGTAAATTTTAAAACAGCAAGAAAGCTTGGGTATATTCACCAAAAGTAGTTCCTGGGATGGTTGCTGACGAGTCACGAAAGCAGAGATTTCGGCATAAGTGCGGACACTATGGTCAAGTCAGTATGATGGTCAGGACGCAACATTATTTCCGTTAACCCAGTACCTAGGGGGACGTGAACAGACCGCGTAAAGTAAGAGTAAGATTGATAGAGGCTGTGAGAAAAATAACTAACTGGGCTAGTAAAGTCAAATACCATAGAAGCAGAATGAATCTGATAGTTCCAGGTATTATGGACCACATGCAGTGCAGCGCGTTTTTTGATTTAGCGCAGTTGACCATTGAGTATGCGTCCAGGAATTGATATCTTGAATTGTTTGATGAATATTAATTTGGTGTAAACCTAGCGTGATCGTTCTAACCTGTTCATGGTGCATTCTGTGACAAAGACAATGTTGTGTTTCTTTACATCATTCCACTAGAATTTTCATGGTTAATGTCCGTACTGCACAGTACCAGGTACTGCTACCATAAATAATCGCACCACTGTTAATATTACAACTATTGTTGCTAATATTATTCGTGTTATTAATATTATTACTATTCTAATTATCATCACATCTGCTGCTATTACTAGTAGTACTGATATAATCGTACAGATGATTATTTTCAATTGGGAAATCTTGCACCAAGAGATGGTACGACTGTTTGAATCTCAGAGAACTTCAACACAACAGGTTCATGTTTTTCGAAGTTTGGTCCTGTTTTCATTTTTCCAATATATTTCACATGCTAAGACTGCATCAATTTTTCAAAAAAATTGTTCTAGCAAGACACTCAGCAGCGGTTAATTAGGCATCACGCAGAAATGTTAGGCAATGATAAGGACATGAGGAACCTCACAAAAGAGAGTGCACCAGCAGATGTCTCACAGGAACCAACGAAAGTAATAAAAAATAGCATGACTTTGGTTGTTGTCCACCAAACGTTTCCGAAAGTAGTTTTCGTAAAAGTTACTTAAAAACATTTTTTGATTATTGATTCGATTTTCTGCAACGCTTAATCTATGGTAAAATTTATTATCGTTTCATTAAGACAGAATTCACAGTCATTCGAAATTTGTCAATGGATTTGAAAAATGACCAAAAAGTGGCACGAAATTTCCAGTGAAAAGATAACAGACTTTGATAACAATCATGAAGAGGCCCCCTCCTATAGAACTGTGCGTCACGCGAGGTTTTTTACGTGACCTTCAAAGGTTTCTGTTGTAAAAATGGTAGCTCAGTTGCGACCGAAGTGAAAGAATTGTCATTTTCAAGAAACATTCCACCTAATGGCTAGAGAGGTGCAATGGTTTGGACTCGGTCATCCCCTCTGCTCGAACACGTTTGATGTTCAGGTCAAAAGGGGATGAGAATTAACGACAGGAGGAAAGAAAAAGGTGACACATTATCCAGCCCGGTTTTAGGCTTTCGAGTTATCGATTCAAGGCAGAAGCGAACTACTATTTAAAACTTAAATTTGGGATGGTTACAGGTGGACTGTTCTCAGGACGATATTCTTCGTGGTCGTATTTTTAAGCAAAATGTTTCACGGTGGGTTTGAATTTGTAGGAAATTTTCTGCTTTTCCAAAGAAAATGGATGCTAATTATAATGAGCGAATGACTCCGGGTTATTTCTTCTTGAAATTTGGTTCTTCCAGCAATGAAATCCGTTCCTCCAAGGACATCGATTCATCGAAGATCCACTATGTGCAGTAAGTTCTAAATCGTGATTCATTTATTTTGTCAGACAAGAACATTTTTAAATTGCAATTTGTACTCAAATTTCGCAATTTCCAATTTTATCAGTTCAAAGCTCCATTTTGTTCTGTGTGCGTATGTTCGAGAGAGAGAGAAATAAAAGGCACCGCCAAAACGAGACGATTTGTCCATTTATATCATATTCTAAGCTGATTAATTCTGACACATTTAGTCACTATTTTTTTTACCGAAAAGAGGCCTTCCGTACTGACTGCCACTAGCTTTTCTCACAAACTATTTTTATCTTCAAAAGTCATTATACTAATGCAGCCGATGGTGTAACAAGTATAACTCCTTTCTTACTGGGTGTGAACCATTCAGATACTGAAAACAAAATGTTAAATTCTTTCAATATTTGATGCATCTATTAAAGTAAAATTTTCAATAATCTCTCCTACGCAGGAAATTGTTGGTTGAAAAACAGTGCGAGTAAATCAGGAATATTTCACATGATTATCCTCGACGACCGAGGGGATCATGCGAGAGATAAACTCATGGAACTTCAGACGAAGTATTTAGTCTGACTGAAAACTAATACTATACAGAAAAATAAATCCGATCGGATCAGCTTGGTTCGAATGTTGCGTTTCGAGCCCTGTATTGGTAGAACAAAATCAGGTATGAAAAATCATTTTCAACAACACTGATTTCACCACAACCAGCCACGGCTGTAACGAAACACGTAAGCAATTCTACTCATGCGGTGACGTACTCCTAGCCACCATTAGAACAGTTACTAAGACCAGCCCTGATATCTCGTACAGATGACCGGATCAACAGAAATCAATTTAGGTTTCCCAATATGACAGTTATTGCCAGAAATTATTTAAACATATGCATGTTTGTGAATTAGTTGTAATCCATTTGAAACATGAAAACCGCATTTTACAGGGAGGAATTGGATAAAAAATTGCCAGTAGTTGTCAAGGGGTCACTACTGTGACATGCCTTGCACGTGAGAATCTTCCATACCGCGTTAATTTTCCACATGACAGCCCACAATTGGCCACAATCTGCTTCCTAAGGATGCTTCACATCGACATATAGGTTGCCAAGGAAAGGTGAAGTCAACTGAAATGTACAGAAAAGATTTTTACAGGCTCCAGAAGCGGTAAAGAAACGATTTTGATAAGGCAATCTTGGAAATGCAATCGCATTTGAACCTTCAGAATTTATCCTATGTTCAGCACATTGGCAGTATTGCTTCGTTACATTATTCCAGGGTGAAATAAAGAAGTTTTCATCGAGCGCTTATTTGAAATCTCCGTATGGTTCAGTGCTCGATCTCATTCCCTGTCGTCCGGAAAATCACTTTATCGGCAGTTGAACGATTCGAATATACTTCATTCCTCTAAATAACAGTTAAATGATATTTTGCTTTGTTTAAGTTATCCACTAAAATCGTGGTTGTACTGAAGCAGGAATGACAGAAAAGTATAAGATTAATGATATGCCAACGTGAGATGGGTCTCAACAAGCGCGTCAATCATTAGCCCACTTTACGAAGTCAAAACTAAATAGCAGTGAACAATCTAAACTCTGAGTATACTTCGTCAGTAAAAAGAACATGGCTCACAAGGTTTTGTGCTGCAACAACAATTTCCCTCAGGGGAATATTCACGAGAGAGGAGCACCCCCGGGGACGTCAGTAGGACAAACAGTTTCCATAAATCAGTGGCAGTGCTCCCAACTAGTCTTACCTATTATTTACTCGTTATTATTGTTCTAACTGCATAGCCGATGACGCGTTGCGTCCACGAAGTAGAGACCATTCAAAGGGATGCGTGACCAGTATACAATGCATAAAACATAATAACACTTATAGACAGCTCTGGATAGCGCATGACCTAGCCCCCGTTGACAAAGTGGCAATCAGCATGCTACAGCATATGTTGCCAAGTTACACTAGGGACAGAAAACGTCAGGTTAACAGCTTCACCCTGGGCTTCCAAATCACCAAATCTTTGCTCACAAGATGATTCAAACCAGACATTTTATTATTGTATGACGTATGCCTCACCAAAAAATCCGTTAGCGACCTCAAATTGAATCGGCCTGCAAAATACGTCACCCGATGAGAACCACATTCGTTTTATCCCCAGAAAAATCGATCTGCGTTGTGGGTATTGTCTTCCTAAAAACGTAAGGTTAAGGTGTTCTACTTTGTTGCAAAAGTCTAATACAAAATAATTTGAAAACGCAGATCAAAAACAATGTTGGCGGGAAGCGCCGAAGCGTGCAGTTTGCAACATGAACTGACATTAGAAATTTTGAAAATGAATTTTCAGAAAGCATGGAGAAAACTAAATCACTTTTGAATAATTGATGGAATGTGGCTTGTTTGGATAGCAGGGAGAAAAGAAAGGCACTGTTGCAAACGAGGGCACTTATTCCAAAATTTGATTTAGTTTTAAAAGATTTTTGCGTGCAAAAGCCCAGTTCATGTTTCTTTTATAGAAAACCATATTGACCACATAATGAAAACTGATTTTGTATAGCAAATGCATGAACTTTCAATAAATTTGTCCTATTTGTGCTTGTTCATGGTTATTGTCAACGAATGAAGTCACCTTGACATCTACTCCACAGGTTCTTTATTTGAAAAAACTTTTGTACACCATGGTTGAGATTTTGTTCTGGATAAACAGAATAAACATATTTACATCTGCGTTATTAGCTCTCCCTCTGTAATTTTATCGAACCTCGTGCGTTAAACTCAACCTACTTCTTTTTGGACTACAGCTATGGGGGCGGCAGTGCTTATTCAAAAATGGTACCGACGACATCGGGCTCGACTGGAAGCAAGACGGAGATGCGCGTGGATGATTTATCAATCACTGGAATATGCGAATGAGCAAGATCATTTAAAAGTGAGGATTTGTCATGTGCCTTGAATGTAACCGTCGCAAAGGGAGTTTCCATGATTGGTGGGAATTTCTCTCTGGCAACAGTGACCGGATGATGAACGAATACCAGCAGAAAGAGATTTGAACCTCACCGAATTCAAACAATTTATGAGATTGACAGCAGTGCAAATCAGTGACAGTTTTAAGTTCAAGCAATACTAATCCGATTTTCATTCACTAACAAGCACTTCAAGTGATTATGAGTGACCTTAACCAACTAGAGTTTGCAAGATTTTGGTTTCTTTATTTCAGCTAAGCGTAAGAATACAATTTTTTGTTGGTGGTATTTAAATTATAAAAATGCAAAGCTATCATCACATGAAAGTGCTCACAAATAATGACAATGTTTAGCCGGACAGGGCGCACTTAGGAAGAAAGTGGATACCCGGGAATCGTTCTCCTACTGCCGACGGTGTTCACGCCCCTTGAACAAGTTTAGCTTCCTAATTATCTGCGACTACTCATGGAATGGGGTGAACATGTTTCATTCTCTATCCCGTTCTACTCTGCGCGTCCTTGGGTGTCACCGCACACAACCATTATCCGGAATTGGCCCAGTGAGCCAGTCTATTGCCACGAACTGGGTGGGGTTAGAGGGACAAGTTTCGCCCTGTTTACCGAATGTAGTGCGATTGAATGTATCATTAGGGTAATAATATGCTAGCAACTGGTAAGTAGGTTTAGAACGTTGACAATTCTTGAACTAACAGTTTCACTCCCGCACGTCATTTGGAAGAAGTGAGGAGGAAAAAAATTATGACAAACTTTCATTACTATTATAACTGTTATTTTCTAATACGTATTTTGGCATCAGGTCCAATACATCCAGAGCTGAAAGCCCAATAGATTGTCAGATCTTGGTCTCGTAAGTCCGGAACTTGACGTATGTTGTGCGTCGACACATTCACCTCACAAACTGCATAGGATTTGTGTGTTGGTCCTTAATTTACTAACAAAAACACGATTTCCTGATCCCGAGAGAGAAATGCATATCTCGGGAAAATTCCATGTAAGTTAGAATATTCCTTAATAAATTGAATAGTAATAAGACGAGAACCTGGTTTGAGGTTGGAAAGCTGGAATCAAAGCGTAGGTGCCACGTGACCTAAGGCTTTGGGGCACATACCACCAGGGTGAATAAAAAAGTGTTTCGGACCAAACGACGTAAGGAGTGTATCGAAAAATCGATGCGCCATGTATTGGTTTTTTTATTGTGAATGATATAATATTAATAACACAGCGTTGTTGGTAGATGTAATGCGCCAACGTTTCGACTACCGTGGGTAGTCTTTCTCAAGGCAAGTTTTACAATCAAATTTGATTGTAAAACTTGCCTTGAGAAAGACTACCCACGGTAGTCGAAACGTTGGCGCATTACATCTACCAACAACGCTGTGTTATTAATATTATATCATTCACAATAAAAAAAGTGTTTCATTTGAAACAACACTAATAAGCTGCCAGCTGATCATGTAGTAAGTCTGTGAAACCAGACTAAGCCTTCGTTCAGCTGGGCATCTATATTTGAAAACGTGGTTGTCAGATTTTCACTGAACTTCGGTTTGTTGTATTCAGCCCTTTTCAACAATTTTATGGGCTTGGTAACGAACATGATAAGGCGATTGTCTGAGTTCACATCTTCCAAGGTATTGTCGAAGCTAGGTGGAAAAATCCACGCGAAATTTGGATCCGGAGAAAAAGTCATTCTAGGAAATCCAATCAAAGTAAAGAACAACAATTTGTGCTAGGTTACCCTGATTAGTCTTGAATAACTGCATGGGCACTCAAGTTGTTTCGTGAATGGAAGTTGCGAACGGATCTCCACTTCTGCTTTCTGTCGCATTACGGCGTGTTTCAATGTACAAATATTTCCATCATAAATTCTTCCGTGATAATATATACTGCATATATGCAGGAATGCGATCAGAATGTGCGTTCGAAAGATATCTTACGTACTCCTGCAGTTATTTTGCAAAATTACCATTAGGGTCGCAGTTACCTGGCAGCACGTGAATTGGACAGAGCGATAAAACGTGAAAAATATTTACTGGCCAGGATCAAGGTGGCAACTCTAGGAGCAAGTCAAATTAACTCACATCACTGATTGCATTGTAACGAAGGAAATTTCAGCTAATAGTTTTTAAAAACATTTATCTGTAGATTAAATTCATGCACTCGAGTAATCAACATAATCATTAAGCAAAAGTTAGGATAAAGTCAGTGATGCATATGAACACAATAAATGTCGTTTTTTAGCAGCGGTTTGTGTGTGGATGTCGTGTTACCTGTCTGTCAAGATCGAATCAATCAGTATCCCAAATGCCACACAACAATTTATTCGTCGTAAGATCGGATCCAAATGGCAGGAGAGCAAGATTCAACCTACCCAAGTCTTCGAAAGCTACTTCAGACCAAGGAAGGAAGATTTATCATGTTTTCATGAGAGCCAATGATGAGAAAGTTTCTTTTTAATGTCTCTAATGTAGTTGAGTTTCTTGCCATTAATTAGAAATCTTTGGTACTTTACATCGGCAAGACATATGAAAACCTGATGATTTCACTGTCATAGATGATGGGACCAAGGAAGGGACTATTGCGGTAGAAGAAAGCCCTTTTACTAAAGCCCAGCCTTTTCGTTTACCAGTAGAGAGCTCTGGGACATTTTACTACTGAAGTGATAACCATCATTCTATTAGCCTTTACTGAGGGCGGAAAAGGCCATTAGAAAACAAAAATTTTGAGGTATTCCATGGATGGGAGCCGACCAAATTTTTTATTGTTGTGTATTTTTGGGCCAGCCGTGGTTCTCGATCTTAAAAGCGTCTGCTATTCATCATTAGGTAAATGTCAATCAAAGTTACAATGTCAACGAGTCCTGTTTAAGGTCACTCTTTACATAATATATACTGGAAATCTGAAAATGGTTGCCTATCATGCTTCAGATGTGCACTACACCATAAAGATTGACTAACAGAAGTTGAAAAAATAAATGTAATTGGTTTTAGGGAGGAATAAATCAATCAGGTGTTCAATCCGCCTTATAAATGACCACTTTTGACTGCACAGTCATCTATTCACCACATGGTTTCCGGTCAATCAGTAGACTTTGTCTATCGTCGAGCAGCTTTTCGCTGCGGTCCAGCAAATCCGGTCTTGGAATACAAACTCCTATCGCTTTACTAGACATGCGCCAAATTTTTACGTTTGCTCTAGGATTCGAAGGACTTGTAACACTCAGAGAACAAATATGCAGACTCTGTCACTTAAAAAGTGGAGTATTCTAAACTAGGACAGCTTTGATGTATCCTGGCAGTAAACAGGGCGACTATTTGCAACAAAACAATCAGTTTAACATTTTAAGTTCTACTAGTAATCACACTAACGTTGATTTGCCAGCCAGATATACTAAACAACGGTAGATACCAACCAGTTTCCCAGTCAAAATAAAATTCTGATCATTGAAATGCGTTCCCATAAGTAGGTTCATTTCTGAGACAGATCCGCACAAAACACCGTAGGTCGGAATCCAAAAACATGAACACTCAATAATAATTAGCCGTTGTAATGCAAAAGACCTTGTCTAACTCCTTAGGTATTTTGACCGTTTTTGTGAAATGCCCAGCATTCATAATACGTAAACAAACGTTTCCTTCTTTCGTTTTCTGTATTGCATTGACGATAAGTACTGCATTAAGTTCACATACAAGCTGGCCACTGTCTTCAATCATTTTGACTTCGCCTGTGAATGGACATATTTCCGATTTCGTAACTTGAACAGCTCTATCAACTCTACAATGATCTGATCATGAATGCGGACAGTCAAAAAGAAATGCCCAAGTCGCCGGACGGCCAAAAAAGTCAAGGCATTGGTGAGTTTACCAACAGTTCTTGAGGTACATTTCGTTGCACTTTACAAGCCCAGATTAGTGGAACATGAAGTCCAGAAACGTGAATTTATTAGAAAAATAGCTGACAGGGCACTGCTTGAAAATTGACGCGAAGAAAGGCAAAAGTAACAAACCCCGGCAACTTATTTTTATCCAAATGAATTAAAAAGATGAAGCGATAGATGAAGCTCTTCCATCAAGTGGTTTGTTGTGTCAAAATATGTCTGAAGTAACTCCATAGAACGGATAAGGTGCTGGTGAAGAGCCCGTCCAAAATGTTAGCAGCATAAACCGAAGTTAAACCGACCAACTTCGGCTTGCCGCACAGGTGCTTTACCACTAATCGTTCGTGGATATGGCTTTCGAACGCGATTTAAGTGACCAAATATCCGGTTATGTGCAAATACAACCAAAACGATTGATGTATTTACTAGAGGCAGGGCAACTTGTGTATGGCACATGAGGTTCTCTCCATGACTGGATGCTCACTTGCATAGTTTTATTTCATCCACTTTCATGCTCGTTCAAAGGCAGAAGGTATACAGTATGATTCTAGGTCACTACGTTGACTTTTGGCAAATTTTCATTCCACAATCCACCTGGATTTCCGTGCAACCCAAGAATCCCCTAGGAAACCTGCCCGTAAACATAATACTTGTCACACCGATGGGAAAATTTTATGTACACAAATAGACTCCTTTGAAATGAGGCAAAACTTAATCTAATTAATTTGTTTTAAATTCTAACTTACTGAAGACAAGTGTTATAATCTATAGGCAGGATAATTAACAGTTTCTCGACGGTAAATCGAATATATTAATTTCCGTACGCAAGGTTTCTGTCGTTTCGTCTAGACCTCAGCTGGCAATCTCTTGGCCGTTAAGCTGCATATTCGCCGCTGCATTTTTTGACTCGTATTGCACAAATGTACATAGTTGATTAAGATCAATAAATGTTCTCAAAGAGACAGTCGTTTAGGCTGAAAAATTTAAATTTGAAAGTAATGCCCAAGAGCGAGGTGAATCTGATGAAAAGTTCACCATACGCGGGAAAATGACCGGGACAAGAGCCGAATTTACTTTTCGCGTAAAGATGTCTGCATAAACGTAAAAACCGGTGCAGGACTACGTGTGCTGCGAACCACGAATTGTAATGATTGAAACAAAATATTCTGGTGTTTTAAAAGGTGAAAGGAGCTTTAATTGTTCAACGACGTCGGTTTAAATGAGGAAATCAAGTCTTTATTTTGCCCCAAGTGATTTTAAGACTTAGGTAAATGTAGTCCGCGAAGAAGAATCCTATTTAACAAGTGTGCGTGAAGCAAGCAGTCTTTTGAAGACTGGCAATATTTGCCAGTTTGTTATACGGATTGCAGTTTTCGTCTTTGGAGACTAAATAGCCCTACTTGAACTAAACAGTCTTGATTTGCATCGCAGACAGATGTAGGGCTAAATTAGTCATTAGGAAAACCTCAAATATGGCCGTATTTGATTTAAGGTACAGACCCTGGAAACAGTCAGTGAATTATTCATTCGGTCAAAGCAACATGAAAGTGCGCAACAAGGTTTTACAGTCACTGAACGGCTTCACCTGCTTTCTTTTTACGGCCGTATCAATTTTTCTTTCATTCGCTAAGCGTTGGTCTCAGGTGTATTAAATAATCACGCTACAAAAACGTAGTTGGAAATGCACACAGGTTGGTGAAAATTCCGATAACGTATCGCTGGTGCTACCACTGTTTCACAATGAGATCACTCTTTAAAAGACGAGTGTACTACATTCTGTGCAGAACACGTGGTGTTCGGAAACAAAGTTTTCCCAGGCATGCCTTCTACAGGCGTGTTTCCCCGGGGTATTTTTCTATATGAGCTGATTATGGAAATCAAATTGTTGGATGATCCATCTTTGTGCAGAATTTGAAGGATTTGTTTCAGTGAAAGTTGACGAAGAATACTGGGAGAAATATTATATCTCATACGGGAGTAGTTCGAATAGCTCTACATCGTGCTTTATGCGTGATACGGATTTTACATAAACCGAGTGGTAATCTGCATCAATCTATAACCTGATCAGCCCAAGCAAAATCCCCAGTGCAAGTGGTGCAAACAACATAAGTGGGCTGTAGTTTTGTTTTTTATGGAAATATTATGACAGTTCCATTTAACAACCTTTTCTTTATTCGATTTAGTTCAGACAGTAGAATGGTTCCATTTTGTTTGAATAACATTGTTATCCATGCAAAAAACAGGGTGTGCATGCTAATGCGAGATCGAATTACCGAGATACCCATGTAATGCCTTCTTCAGTTCCGTTGCGTCAGGTATGCTTAATAGATTGGCCAGCAGTATACATACCATGGGGTAACGCGGAGATTAAACCAAGTGGCTGATACGGGGAGCTACATCAATCAAAAAATATCGTCCTGAATAAGAAAGTTTCACATTTTACAAAGATAACGTAAATAGCCAACGGGTGGTGGAAACAGTTTAGAACCTGACGTAGCGGTGCTAATACCGGCGGAATGTGACTTAGCGTCCACTCGAGAATGAAATCATTCAGAGATGTGAAGCACGCATATCATTGCAAATGAAAATTAGTTGGAATTCTCACAAAGCACTAATAGCAGCTGGGTGTTCACTGAGTAAAACGAAAAATGCGATAAAAAAAACCGTCAACGAGGAAAATGATGATTGATAACTGCTGAAAAAGAGAACTTGGAACCAAAATGGAAATTTAAAACAAAGAAAGATATTTCTGTATTTTAATGGGTTACCAAAACTTGCAGAGAGTGGTTTCTAATCTTGCGGTCGTAAAACAGACACCGTAAAAGAATTTGGTTGCGTAGGATGTAGTCACAAAAGACTTTGATTAGGAAAATTCGGAAAATCTCTAGTGTAGGAAATAACACCAACTTTGAAAAAAAACTAATTTGTGTACATGTTGAATGAAAAGCGGTCCTAACTGAGGATGAGAAAAATACATTACCGTAGTTCTGGACCACAATTTTCCCAGGGCGAACTTTTCAATAGAGACGGATACAGCCCATTTAAACTAGTATATCAGTTAGAAACAGATCACACATTAGTAAATACCTCTGGACCTTGACACGAGGAATAAAATTCAGTAATCAAATCTAACCATACGTTTTGTAAGTGGAAATAAATCTTTCCAACTTTGGATAAACTTGAAGATGACAGAGAGATACCAAAAATGTGGTAAGTAATCACGAATAGCCAAGAAAAAATGATAAACATTCAGCGCGAGAGAAGTTATGGAAGATGATTTGCACGAACGGCTCCCCTCTGACCATCTAATTGAGTTAACCGTCTTTGCTGGATGTACATGTTGATTCATCATACAAAACACAAGCGTCTATTTCAGAGTTTCAAAGACATCCGGATGGCTTTAAAAAAGGGCTTTAAATGGAGCACATAAACCAAATGTTTAGCGACTGGAATAAGTTCGCAGGTTATTTCAAGAACAATCGAAAGTTAGATTCTGCACGACAAATTGCTGCCTTTTCAGATCCATCAGCTTTGTTCGGCCAATTGATGTCAAAGGTACCTACTTAGAATTTGATGAATACATCTCCGTGGGATGTCGTTACACAGAAGACGGCCACGGCGTTATAGTCGATATTTCGGTAGCTGTCAGGCACGGAAATAGGGCCCCGAAAAGTAATACGAATTCCAGACAAGCTGATATGTGCCAACCTGAGTGCTTCTACTCCCAAAGTATACAAATAACTTTTGGTTGTAGCGAAATCAAAGTGAGCGAAAAGTCTACGACTCACTAACTGTTAACAAATTATCAGCCTTCTATGCAAATATTCACTGCTAATTTGTGTAAACCACTTGCTGAAGTATTAAATTTCCGTGTGGTGTTACGTCTTAAACAAACATCCAGGACACGTAAGTGCAAAAAGCAAAATCGACTGTCCATGAAATATTCGCATTATTCAGATTTTGAAGTAGTAAAGTGGTTGAATTTGTTTGGGTTGCTTATCAGTTCCGTCATTTTATCTCAACAGCAACTTTTATTCTCGAGAACAACCTCTGACCCCTTGTTTGGACGTGTTGAAAAGCTGACCGACTTTCTTTAATTTCATTCATTGCACTCAAGTAAACCACAGACAAAATACTTCTGTTTGATACTGGAACGTCAAAACATCAGCAACTAAAAATTGAGACGAGTCGATTTCACGCCACTTTAGCTCATCGCGGTCAAACCAGTTAATTGGCTTATCTGATTTCTGAAGGCAATTGTCAGAAATATTCGGCTGCTTAACCGCCGCCGTCATCTATCTGCAAGGATCCGTGAACGAAAACATTTCAGGAAATAGGCTGGATGAGGAAAAATGGAAGTGCATAAAAGCTGAGGATCGAAAAAGTTGTTTCCAAGCAGGAATCAGAAATCTGCCATCATTCTTCCTCTTGATCAGGCAAGCGGTACTTTGACACCAAAATTTTATCGACGAGAGTTGATTACGATATGAAGTGATCTGTTTTGCTTACCAACTGACCACTTTCATGAAATGCGCATTTGAACATACATGAATGAGGGCATTCGGCGCCTCGCTTTGAAACGAAACACAACGTGCAGACCGAAAACGTCCCTCCTGGGAATTGACCACCTTACCATTTTAGGTCGCGCAACTTCAAATTCTGTTCACATCAAAATCAATTTGTAGTTTCCGTCTGAAAAACAGAAATCCCAATTCCACAACTTGCCCCATTCCAATCATTTTATTCGTTTTCGTTGGTCATCGTCGCATGGGCCTGTTTGACTACACCAAACATCAGAAAAATAGACGGTGAAGAGTTGCATTATTATAATGCAGTGTGCGAACTTTGTTAACCCTAACTCTTCAATGTGTCCAATATACGTTTTGTGCCGCCTACCGATTTTGGTATAGTCTATGAGAAATAACCTGATTTTGTGCAAAGTCAAGGTAGAATTTATGGGCTTTCTTCTGCATGCACTATTCGTTATTCGGCAACTTGAATATATTAAATGCTGATTTGAGACTTTCTAGGAAAGATTCTGATTATCAGACATGAAATGGATGGCAGTTTACTGCCGGTTAAACTATGGAGCATGATTTTGAAGGGCTCCCAGTGAAAACAAGTGCGCTGTCGAGGAGAACTAATGTTACGGTCTCTACTGAACTGCGTACCGATCTTAGTTAAACGGTGAACTGAGGCAATCGCACAACGTGACCATCTCTAGATCAATGTGATAGGCTGGCTATAAGTTCTGTCAGTTTACATTTATTCTGAGGTGACACGGTGAGCATTTGGAACTCCACTGGCGCAATACGCATCCAAAAGTCGATGCTACGATCTAGAATCAAACCCATGAATTTCTGTTTGGCCGTTAGGTGCTCTAACCTTAGAAAAGGCTTCCGAATGCGAATTCTCTAAAAGAATATCCAATGTTGCCTGAACTACTATTCAAGTAGCAAGTCAACTTACTCGATATCAGTCACTGGATTAGTTCTGTCGGCCAATTTCCAAAGTAAGCTTGCGGCATGTCTGAACCAAGAGAGCTGAATATCTCATCGTGTCTATTTTGAAATGACATGAAGTACTAGGATTCTGTTTGCAAATGCTTCTAAAAAACATTGTCTATTAGAGAAATTTTTATTCCAGATTGACTTTCTGCTTCCATCAAAGCAATAAGCAGCCATTTTTAAAGGATCCTCAGGTTCAAAGATCTTTTTTTTAGCTAATCTGTACCTAACCTGTCCTCATTTTTGCCTCTTGTTTGGGCGAACTATTATTTTATATGACACAATCAGCGGTTTCATGCATTTAAAACAATGCTAATTTCATGTTTCTTAATTACAGTTTATAAAGTTTTTGTTGCTTTCAACAACGTTATGAATCCCCTGCCACATTATGATACAGTGAATCGTATATATAACGAATAAGTTTCAAGGAAATACCACGTTTAAAGTATTTTGTAAACCGTTACTTCTAAGGTTTTCATGTACACGAAACTACATCAATAGGTTTATTTATCAGTGAACATGAACTGTCGGTATCCGGGGGCTAGATACTGAACCGGTGCTCTATTGAGATCACAGTTGGACAAATTCGGCCTAGGGGAACAGCTATTCCTAGCATGTTTTTCCAACTTGTACTCCACGAAACGTCGAACAGCTTCGGAAAATTGTAAATGTTTTTGGCGAAAACGAAAAAGCAACTACTTATCATTTGCTAGCTAAAACATTCCCGGGATCATAATGAATTTCTTGGTGGAGTAACTACTGTTTGCTCCAATAAGTCACGATATCAGCGCACTCTGAATTTATTTCCTGCAAATTAAACCACATTAGGACAGTTACCATATTATTAAACTTTGAAATCAGGTGTCTAGCAAACAATTGCATAAATGAATCCCGGACAACTATCTTGATGTATATCATTGCTGATAAACTAAGTATGATTAATAAATAAAGGGAATTTTTGTACTGTTCATATACTTATAATCCATCATATGCCCAGTAATCAGCGAGTTTAGTAGCACACAAAAGTAGCTGCTTATAAATCTTCAAAATGTTCGTTTTTTCAAGTACAAATACACTTGCAAAGCAAAACCTTGCTGCTCTCAGCTGGATTCAGGGATTGATAAACTAACAGACAAATATATCTATGGACAGATAAATGGAATCGAATGGATAGCAAGTACCCGGGCAGAGACAAGGAAATATATGGTCAGTAGGACAGATGTATGTCGAGCGCAATGTTCTGATTCATATTCCTCCCTCCCCCATGTCAGTAGAATAGACAGTGAAATGTGGCATACTGTTTTAGTACATTCACACAATAACTCTTTAATTAAAACCACTGGTGACAGATAAATAAAAAGGGGGTCGCATTGCATCAGTACGAGAGAAATTCTTGACCCACCAGCTCTTCAAAGGACACTGTATGTTTTCATAAATGAATGACACCGATCTTCGCAAAATTCCCTGACCATGCTTGATTTAGTGCCCAAAATTGCAAAAGTCGACATAAACACCTTACGTGCTCACACATTAACTGGAATTTAACTCGATATGTTCAGGTTTACCTTGCGAATTCACAAATGCAATCGAAGACGGTCAAATACTATCACTTTGGTCTTGAATATATACCGATTCGTGCCAAACTATTGAGTTTCTCCAGCATAATTAACACGTTAGTGCACTTTTATTATCTGCGAACACAGTCTTTGAACCTGACAGTGCATTATAATCACGCAAAATTGCTGTCGCCCTAGCAACCTGACTGGAATCGACAAGTTGCAGAGCAGGATAACCGTTGTCCATTCGGATGGCTATTGTGGCCCTATGATCGCGGACTTTGTTGGATGAACTGCAAACATCTCATCGCCTGCCGATCCGAAAACACTTGTACATGGCATAAGTGCAATCAGCTGGAGATAAGAAATCCAATTACCTGCTCTTTCATTGAGATAATTAGCTGTGAGCCTACAAATAGTGGCGGTCACTAGTTGATCTATTTCAATTACTGGACTAATTTGTATGTATGTTCATTGCTTAATTTTGAACAAATGCTAATTCGAAACTATAGGTTCTTACTTTGTTCTTTTTTCGATTGGATTGGCAGTGAGATAAGCAAGCAATGGTAAGACGTGACGATATTCGCTGTGAACGTTTCTGGATTACCCAAGATGTTAACATGTCCCACCAACTTAAAAATGTGATACCCTGATTAATCTAAACCATAAATAAAGTAGATAATCTGCTGTCTTCGGCGTTGTGGCATTGCTTCCGTATACTTACGAGTACATCGATCTTAATGTCCAAGTTTATAAATGTAGCATTCATTCCGTTTTAATCGTTTCATTTTTCTCCCAGTTAGTTAACTCTTTATGTTCGGCTGTATTGGGTATTTGGAACCGCGGATGTCAAAATTTCAACAAATCTCATAGGATACGGCGATTGATTTTAGCATACGCATGATCTCTTGAGAGTGGCTCTCTAGGAATCAAAATTCCAGGTCCACGTTTGTCTCTTTTCGGAAACATTGCCGGTGACATGTAAGGCTACATAGTCATCCCATAGTACTCACACTCCATGTATATGTTAAAAAACCTATCTATAAGGTGATTACAATAACAGCTGGTATTTCGTTCGAGGTGATCGCTAAAGTCTTTTGCACTTTACTTAGGATTATTCATTACAATTTAAGTTATTTGGTACCCGGGTACTGCAGTCTGTTCGACAATTCAAGTGCCGATTTCCGGGATCCAGCCTTTCTGTGACCTGTCCGCCTTCCCAGTTAGACGTGTGCAACGAAGATCTTTCATAACAGTTAAATGGTTTGTTCTAATTAGAAAGTATGCATTTCTTACTGTTCTGTTGTGGATTGCCCATATGAACATAGGAGTCGTCCATTCCAGTACTCCCACAGCCGTTAGGTTCCTGATTCGGTAAGCTTCTCCATGTCCATCAACCGACGTCAGAAATTGTTTGTACAATGAATGAAGGAGGCAAAATATTATTATCACCATTTATAATATCAAAGTAAAGTACAGCAAAACAGCACACCATACCTAACCGTAAACCGCGACAACAGTATAGAGCGGGATTTACCTTAATTTAAAACAAAATAGGACGTTTTAATTGGCATATCAACATTGAATTATTTCTTAGCAGGTGATCAGACAGAACCCATGGTTAAGTAGTTGATATCTAAAAAATATTTCAGGCTTTTAATTTTTATCTAAGTAAAGTGATGTTTATCACATGCAATGAATTTCATCACGAGCAACCGGGCGCACGTTTTTGAGCTCACAACTCACAGAAAAAGTCCGAAATAAACACGGCTGAACAAAACTCGAGTTTAGCAGTATTCTGCAAAATTTTCAGTGCCATAGAAACAGTTGTGATGACGGGAAGAAAGCCAAAATCACGAACAGGAGAAATCAATATTAGCAGTGTCGCGTGTTTGGCGACAATATATTTACTTATCTAATTGTCGATAAATATGTTGAGCGAACTCGAGTTGCGTGCTCGTCTACGCTGTAAGGATATTCACATGGTAACAGATTTTCACCATCTCATTGTGCGGGTTGTTTATACATGAATCGTGGAAGAAATGGCATTGAGCTACTTATCCGTAATATCTTCACATGAGCAAAACTGTATAAACCAAATTGGTTGTCTGCACGGTTGTCGTCCACGAAGTGATTGAAAACAGTGCCGATTCACCTGGGAATTTCCAATTAAGAGAAGTAAATGACTAACTTTTTGTGATAAAGGTTAACTTCTACGAAAATCTCGCCGATAGTTTTAGTTTATTAGTTCCAGAGCAGTTGAATTAGTCGAAAGTGGCACAAAAAGGGTGCTTGCGTTTCGCGAATGACCCACATCTCAAAGGATATTTTAAAAAAATGTGGCCTGCACTAAGGCTGCACTGGAACTGCTTTCTACGGCTTATTTGTTTTCTGGTCAATCGTACTATAGAAGATCGTTCAAAATATAAACATCTTCGCATTTTTGCAGTAGAATTTCAACCTCTCGATTCGGATTCGCACTATCCTGAATTTTTCGTTTGCTGAGACCACACAGAGACTGCTTTTTGACCTGTAGAAATCTCCAATAACCGGGTCCAAATATTTCATGCAAGTTACTTCCATGATCACAAAGCAGTGATGTGTGATGTCTCTTTAAGGAAGTGAAACAGGTAGAGTAAATTTTGGAATCTCCGATGATCGCTACACATTCAGAGATTGGCACCAACAAAAAACTGAGGTTTGTTTTTAACACTAACATAATTCGTTTCGGGACCATGACGATAAAAGTATACTGTCTCGTCAAAGTTAGTAAGACTAGCACTATTGAATCTTTGCACATTTTCGATGATGGGCAGTCAGTTGCGCGAATCTGTCATCGATATTCATGTACAGTCATTTTCCAAATGGAAGTGATAAGTATGTTGTATTCCAATCTCTTCAGAATCAGGAACCTGGTGTCCGGGGCAAACATCTAATATGATGAGTCAAAATGAACTGTAATTGCACTCATGTTTACTCTCATATTTTTATATACAAAATTTGCAAATTAGTGCGCTGTGACTAAAAACGCGTGCACAAATAAAGTGTCGTTTTACATCAAAACTGTATAGACCACCATAAGGAACTCAAGATATAGTACTCCGCCTAGCTGCATAAGGTTCACCATGCTTCTTGTCTACAAATCATTCGATAAATGTGAACCAGTTGTCAACTGATTTTGATAATTCATACCAAATTTTCCTGAGAGTAAGTATGACTTCCCTGTTCGTGGCTAGCTTCTATAACTACAGAAAAAAACTAGCGTTCTCGGGAAGATTTTTGCAAGAAAATTGCGAACATAACCACATGATTTAGTAAAAATTCTGGAGAAATTGTGAATTTAAACACAATTTAAACTTAATGAACCGGGGGAATTTTCAAGGATTTCGAAGGTATATGTGAAAATCTCTGCTCAATTGGTAAACATTAACATCAAATATGAATGAGAACTACGGAATTAGGAGAGGTATGTCTTTCTGTTCTTTGGCCTCCTAATGCTTACACCTACTACCGCGCTTTGATTTGATACGGGGATGTGGACTGATAGACTGACAGAAATAAAAATGATCATGAACTTGGCAACTCGGTTCACGCTGCAATTTGTATGTTGGCAAGAAAAGACTTGTGTTTTCGCAACGATTTCTCAGAGGTATAACCTACCATGGCTAATTTAATTCTGTTGTCTTAGCTTTAGAATTCACCCGTCATTTCACCCACTGTTGTGATGCGGCCTGTCATCGAAAAGGCATTTTGTAATCGGTTGTTTGTCAGTATTGACTGTCACCTTGCTGATTCAGATAGTTACCAAATGAATATTTAATTGACCCGGACAGATAGAAAAACATGGATGTTTATTTGCATCCGCTTGGCGACAGTGGAAAGCAACATAAACGGCGGCGCGATTACATAACTGCCGCTGCCAAACCAGTGTTCGTCTGAGTCATTTATTCCAAATTTCCAATTCCTGATTTTGAATTCTATCTCAGAATTGAATCACACAGCTATGGTCTAGAAGTGGACCACACCCAAATCGTTATATCCGAAACTATTAGCACACGAGATCGCGTAATAACATTTATGCCAGTAGTGAAACTAAAATGAAATATAAGTTTCCGCTTTGGATGTTCAGTTCGTCTTGTACATACACGTAAGCCTACAGAATATATCCATTCAATAGGTTTAGTGCTCGTTGTTACGTTGATGAACGGTTTAAGGAAACACGAAATACGTCTACACCGATAAATGACTTTTGACTACAGAGGACAAAGATCATGGGTCAAAAGCACAAAAATGAAAATTTCATAGGTTGAGCGTGGATCGGTATTTTTTATGCCCGTTACTTTGTATATATATATATATATATATATATATATATACCAAGGTCCCAATAATACTGAATTTTATGAACTGCATCAAGTATAAAAAATTCCATTCCAATGCATTTGATTCTACGAATTTCTCTCGTGAGGCAGTTACTCCGGAATCAATGACTTTTGTTTTCTGACCTTGACAACAATGAGTACAGTAGAACATGCATGCCTCATGACCGCAAGGTCCAAATACTGGGAACAATGAATGCAAAACTTGGAGTGGCACATTACCGCATACGACTCAAACATGCAGACGATTTTAATGAACTGGTCGACAGCCAAATGCAGTCTACCGCCGAAGTGTCCGAGACGATCGAGAATCGGACCTCGGATCTTTTTGAGTCGATTCATTCGAGGTCCACCGATTTCTGTTTTCTAGAAATTGGTGGAACCAGATGAAATCTAGTGAAATTCTAGACGTTCAGTTAATAACTAGACAGTTTAATCTGGTCGAGGGGGATTTTATTCAAGTTAAAAATCGACACTCAATGATAACCGTTCTCAGGACGAAACCAATTCACAAACCTACGAAAACCGATGTCACTATTTTGCGGGTTTCACCGCCATTTTCGGATTATTCTTTGCTTAAAAAGCAAGAGTGGATTAAGACAGAAGTTTATTAAATCGTCTCAGTCAGTGAACTGTCGGCGTATATGCAAAAAGGATGTCTTCAAATGTATAATATCAACAGCAAGGAAGTGTGGTTTGTCCTAAGAGAATCAAAGATATTGGCATGAGAGTGAAATTGGTCGTCTAACATTAGTGCATTGTAAAGCTCAGCTTAGTGGCAAGAACAGAGGTATAAACTTGTTTTACAGATAAATACGTGCAACCGAAAGTGGATAGATAGAATAACTAAGTAACCATTGGTGAAACAACAAGGAATTGTAAAACGTTAACAGAAGCCGACTTTTCCGCTGTCTGTCATCTGCATAAACTGGCTTTTGACGCCCTTTGGGGACAGTCTGAGTCCCGTTCCGCGAATGCTAACGGTCTTTTGCAGATTTACCTAAAACTAATAAATCGCCGAAGTGGTTTAGCTACAAAACAGTTAAGTTACAATACTGGCCGAAGTTAAGCTTGACAAAATGTGATGCGCCGAAGGAACCTTAGTTTTGGGCCACAAAATAAAACCGCTGTGATTAAACGAATCGTCTGCAAACAGTGGTCTATCGAAAGCTTACCATCTCCTGCTACGGTGTTGAGCGAAAGATATTAACAAAAATAGATTGCCTTTGGTTTAGTCAATAAATTCCGATAAATTATTTTACCAAATACTATTGATGTGTAAACCAAAAATCTTCCACTACGTGAAGTTTCTGACTGTTAACTAATTTCGTTTGTTAGACAATTGCTTTGCTGCACTAATCTCGATTTGAACCAGAAAACGGTTCCAAACTATCACATCGAAATTAAATTAAAATTTACAATACTTCCTTAAAAAACTCACCAGGATAATCACGAAATCGCTTTGCAACTGAGACTTTCGACTTCATTTACACCCCTCTTATAAATACCCTTCACGCAAACAGATGGATTATTCCTAGATGAAAATACATCCATTCTCACATTGGTTTGACCATACGTTCCGTTCGAATGTTTATATTCTGTTTGTCTTTAAGATCCGATAACCTATGATATTCCGAAAAGTCCTCGGCACACCTGGAGTCGATGCTGTCTGCTGGCAGTGACAGAAACTTACACTCACGAAACTTTGGTCATGTTACATGCTAGAATAAGGCATCGAGTTTTTAATACAACGTTCCGGTTTTTAGGCATACATTTTGAAACCACCATGAATAAAATGAGTAAATGCACCTGGACGAGGGGCTGGTTTTCTGTAACCGATCTGCTAAACAAAGTACTTGTCGCCGTGCCCCAAAATTATGAATTGGCTAGCCCTTCACTACCCGGCCATCTGAGTTGGAGTTGTCCGCGTAACAATAATGTACATAATTTCATCCACTTGTACCTGCTTCGTGAGGACCAGTCCCAAATTCGTGATTTTTGTTTCCACTTTTAATGTACGGTACACAAAACACGGATGCATGGCGAGATTTATGTTGAAAAGTTTACATCGGAAATGACTTTAATTCGCGATGGAAAATATACGCATAATAAGTATTTTAATTTCATTTGTTCTCTCAAACCTTTCCACTTGGATAATGGTACAGAAACGACAACGGTTTCAGATGGATTCAAAATCAAGCAAATTGGAGGAGTTTGATATTAGGACTTTCCGGTTGAGATTTACCAATGCAGAAGCTAGATTGCAGCTATCTTTTCTTGTGTGCGACCACTTTATCGTTCCTAATTCTCCGTCGTTACTTCATTGTTAGAGAAACACTTATGAGAAGCATGAAATAAGACGCACTCAGGTTCTTGAAATAGTGATTTTGACAGACGATCTCAGAAATTTCGACTAGCCAGTACGGTAGTGATCGAAGGATTTTGTGGCGTTCAATTCTCCGAATGGCAGTCAGTGGGACAAACATACATCAAACCCACTCATTACTTACGTGTAATTGTGAGTTGCATGCACATTATTATCAAGTTTTCAGCAGACTAGTGAGAACATCTGATCATCCTGTGGAGAAAACCTGATTCGGTGCGAGGCACTCTTTGGAATGTGACATTTGCCGCGTCTCTCATCGAAGATATTTAGCACTGCTGGCTGCTTTTAAAGAAGACAATTAAACAAAATTGGCACGGTAATTTTGATCACCTCGGAAGAGAGCTGGTGGTGTCGTTGTAACACACGCGCGCCTTCCATTTGGAAAGCCCGGGCTGAATTCCTTGGTTCGATGGAGGACGAGAACCACTGATGAGCTCAAATAGGAACGAAACTCAAGTCTGGTGCTTCTCGAGTGTAACGTTGACCCGCCGACCTGAATTTTGTGCGTTAAGGTTGTAGTCTGATTAGCGTCAGTCAGTCAAAGGTAAATTACGATTATTTCATGTAGTTACTACTGAAAAGTGGCTTATTCCAATATCGCAACGAGCCCTCATTAAACAGGACATTTAGAACTGGTGAATTTAACATAATGCCCTAGGACGAAATTCAGGATTTCGCCCTCTGAACCTCTATTTTAGGTGGGTAACGTCTCGCCTCGGCTCCGAATCAATGGAGAACGTGCTAACTGCCAAAACCGACATTTTGATTCTACAGAAATTTCTTGACCTGAATAACGCGCAGCGCCATTTGTTTAATCACTAGCGATGCAAGAACGTAATCCAATTTTTGGGACTCTGTTTGGCTCACTGAACCATCTAGTCGGTAATGATAAGTTCACCTGGAAAGTCTTGGTTTCACAGCAAGACATCCTTGAACACAAAACTGAAAACGTACTGGCCAGCTGAGCCAACCAGAACCTGATGAGACTGGTGTTGATCCTGTAGACTCAGATAAGCCTTAGGCCATTCCATAAATAAAAAAGTAAATAGCAAAACGGGACATTGCGCGGTCCCTTCATAAGAGTTAGCATTGGGCACCATATGGGCAAAACCCTTACGAAACGTCATATGCTGTCAACCGATCAGGCGGATAAGTTATCCAGGGTAAAAAGACACCCTCACGTGTAACGCGGATGAACACGTGCCCTTCGGCAAGGTTCTAAAAACGAATGGACGGTTATGAACAGTTCCAATTTTCAAACATTGAAATGGTTCCGAATGTGAGCAGAATGGAGTGCCAAAAAATGCAATCCCACCGAAGCGACGAAAAATCAAGGATTTCCGAGGGGAAATGACTTTTAACCACTACCCCGAAATACGTGAAATTTCGGATTGGAAATTGTATGTCTTACTTCGTACGAATAACAGTGAGGAAACAAGCAAAGGTCAAACCCAAGTGTCAGAAAATCTACCAGTCCTACTGACTTAAAGATAAAATCGGTCAGTAAATTTTGACCTGATGTCCAAATAGACTGTTTAATATTACATAACTTTCTTACGGAGCAGTTTTGTTCTTTTTGACGGTTCCTCAAGGTATCCAGTTCAAATTTGGCATGAATTTACCTACATTCAGAACTTGTTCTTTATAGCGTTTTCCTTTTTACCATTCCTCTTCATTATTGCTTCATCAGCCCCCTAGTAATTCTGATATCGTAAATAAGTTTATCGACGGTGTGGCAATATGGCAATCCTTTGACCAAGGGTCTTTAACCTGAGTATTTCACAAACTTTTGTATTATTGTTAAACCTTAGATAAAGGAGGGGTTTAACCATTCCAAATGTTCTGAATGTATCTTAAGTTTATCTTAAACTTCTTAGATTTTTTCTTCTACTGACGAGTTTGAATCTGGACTCGAATCCAATACTCATCCTGGAACATACGTGTGCTTTGTTTCCTCACTGTTATTCGTACGAAGTAAGACATACAATTTCCAATCCGAAATTTCACGTATTTCGGGGTAGTGGTTAAAAGTCATTTCCCCTCGGAAATCCTTGATTTTTCGTCGCTTCGGTGGGATTGCATTTTTTGGCACTCCATTCTGCTCACATTCGGAACCATTTCAATGTTTGAAAATTGGAACTGTTCATAACCGTCCATTCGTTTTTAGAACCTTGCCGAAGGGCACGTGTTCATCCGCGTTACACGTGAGGGTGTCTTTTTACCCTGGATAACTTATCCGCCTGATCGGTTGACAGCATATGACGTTTCGTAAGGGTTTTGCCCATATGGTGGAACAGGTGTGCATCAGTTGTGATTTCCTAACTCATGTTTTGTTTAACTACAAGATAGGCCTGCATCGGGAGCTACTGATTTTTGTGGTGTTTGTTTAAATGGGACGATTATCTTAATGGTTTTAAATTAAAATTCTGGTGCCATGCCATGATATCCAAAATGACTCGGGGAGCCGGTGTAGGTTGGCCTATCATCAATCTGTTTGTCACACTTAGGCTTGGTGCCTAGGATGAATTTATCCCAACATAAGAAATTAGAAAGTACTTACGATACGATAAAAAACCTATGCTGTTTTTGAGAGATCTGTGGCTCTGCAGCAATATGCATCTACCCTGGAAAGCATATAGCAGACATTAAAAATCCGTAACAGGATCCCTTACGATAGTATTGTTTATTCGCCACCAGTCTTCTTAATATTCCCGTTAATGATTGGTAAATCAACTCACTAAATTCCTTAAAAACACCGAGGATCTTTCCTTAGGATCACAAGGCGGTGGCCAAACGGATAAGGCGTTTGAACTTGAAGGTTGCGGATTCGAATCCTCCCACCACCGGTCAACTTCACCCCTTGGCACCCCTCTGTTGACCGCGGCCCCCTACCTGAAAACTGATGTTGTTTCATTAATAAAGGAAGCAAAGTATAATAGATAATGAGCCCCCAGAGTAGTGCCTCAGGGACAATCCGGATTGCAAGACAGCTGTCGTAGAAATAAGTTTCTATCCATAAGTCGCTCTACTAAATTATGACTTTGTTCCGATAGACTCATCTTCTTCAAGCTAATTGTTTATTTTGCCAAGTATTCATTGTCACTCACTTGTTTCATGTTAGCATGAGGACCCAGGTGTTGTGCAGGTTTGGAAACTCATTTCCTCAGTAGTTCACACCACGAGCAAGAATCGACCCGGCGATTTTTCGCTTACCGGACAGATGCTCTAACGCCAATCTATCGTGCGGAAAAGAATTTCCAATTGTGCACAGCAATTGCCTTTTCCGTGCCATCTCAGATCATCCGATGATTAATCAGCAACTCCTTCCGAATCCTGTTCGGCTGGGCTGTCCACTCCCATTGGAAAGTAACCAGCAAAGCTAATGCAACGAATAAAACCAGGTCAGTTGCGTTTGTTATTGGAGTAGAGGTTCGCACAACACCGAATGTTCGTTTATGTGATTTGCTTTTGAGGGTCGCATTTACGAGAGCTCCTTGGAAGAGCATCCGTTCAGTAAGAGGAAGGCGACAGGTTCTATTACAACTCGTGGTATAGACCTTCGGATGCATAGTGCATAAAAGCACTACCAATTCTACGTGTGTATTCATTGTTAAAACCGATTTGGGATGCATTTGCGTGTGATCACTTACATTTTTTCCATGTCTTTTACTGTTCATTTTATCTATTTGAGTAGCAAAGAGTGCGAATTTAAATAAAAGAAGTGAAGACGTCTGGGAAGAAAGCATACTCCCATCGATTGCAGCAAATTATCAAGGTCCAAGTTTAACCTTCCCTCTGGATATGGCTCAGGTAAACGAAATGATAATCACGTTCACCCAATCAAAGGTAGGTCCGGCGTTTTGTACAAAGTTTTTTCCAAAGTTGTAAATGTTTAGCCACAATGTTTGCAGGTTCCGTTAGCATGTCATTACATGGTGAAACGAGGATCATGTGATAAATACACAACTTACTTCTGTTAGTTTTTGTAACTGGCAAAGTGAAGTGAGAGTCTGGCATGATGATGGGGAGTGTACAAGCACAAGATCTATAGACAATCTTTTATTGAAAGCAGGAAATCAGCAAATACGGATAGGTAGCTTCTTGTTACTCTCTTAGTGAGTGCTCGACGAGCGCTATTTGTCAGTGACAACACTGGTAAGCACACCACTGATTACCACAAAGAACTGGTCGGAAGGAGAAACTTTCCTTTGGACAGTTAGTCGCATTATCAAGCCATGGCAATCGCCTTTATTCTCAGTAAATTCAGAAATAAAAATGCCCACAACAGCTTTCCTACGATGCATGAAGGAACCATTCACCTGCATCCATTGGGCAAGTTTGTCGTTCATTCAGACATAAAAATAAAAACCTAGTCAGACTGCCAGTGAGGTGTTCCAATTGTTTCGCTGAGACCGAAACCTAGAACCAGAACGCTGCGCATGAATTTGATACTTCTGAGAAGAAACGAGGGAAGATATGCTTTCCGTTACGCCATTTTCAGTAAAATCTGGACAAAAATACACCTCTGTTCTATAATAATAAATTTTTGAAACAATGAATTCGTCGCACATTTATCATTCTAGTTTGCAAGGGAAAACGGGTGAATCTGACGCACGAATATTGCGAAGATAAATAAACGAAAATTAATCACGAAAATTCCGCACTGACTAACATCTCTGAAACGACTTCAACATCAAGCTTTAGATTGGCCACTTATTCAATCGTGAAAGTATCTCAAATTCTGTTCCGTCATATATTCTGCGTTAGCATTACAAGCAGCAAACTGAGTCGCCTGCGTTCCCGTGGAATTCATTCAGTTGTCATGCCACTGTCAACGGCCAGTAAATATTTAAACGTGATCACAGTGATAAGTAACTGGGCTGTGAACTTGATTCCCATACACAGTATGGATATTTTAATCGCTCAAGAGATGGGTGAAGTATCATCACCAGGGGATGAATAGTGGGAGAAAGATTTTTGACACTCCATCATAAGCTGCTCATAGTTTGTGGAACTATAGGTGAGCTGAATGTACGAGCAAACGCAGTCCTGTCACTAGGTGCTGTCTCGTGTTGTTCACATCATTTCCATTTTCGTTTTCTTCACGGACGTCTTCGCCGTGGATTTTAGCGATACAATGCACGATACATATTCCAATTGCTCAACGAGGCACGACAAGTTCTTTCCGGTCGCCCAAACATACAGCGCATTAGCACTTCTATATCGAGGCAGATTACCGTCGTGGGCGACTTGCACGGTCATTTCACAGATTTGTGTGCAATACTTCAAAAGGTGAGATAACATTATGAATGTGAATGTTGCTTTCGTACTGATAAAAGTATGGCGAACGCTTATCGAATTTCTCGTAGATAGACAACATTCAGATCGCAGGTCGGTGAGGGCTAGAAAAGGGAACTCTAGCTTACCGTGGCATTCAACTGTAAACCATTAATGCCCTTACATGCTTTTTACTGAACACACCCAGGCGCCTGTGGCCAATAACCAAAATGCGCTGGTTAAATGCACTGAACAAAAAAGATTATCCACTCGCATTAGGTATTTTACAACTTGCGAATTTCAAAGTTTGGTGTTTTTATCGCCTGACGGATATATATGACCAAACCCGCTGGGGGCTCATTTAGTTTATGGCTGCATTTAAGACCAACAAAGATCTTAGTGCATACATTTACTGTAAATATATATAAGAGTGCTCTTGGAATTTTCGTTCATGGAGCCCGGAAGGTCAACAGACGGATCACGGATTCCTGGTTTATCAGCCGACGACAGTTCCTCTCCCCGGAGCCCTCAAAATGAAGACCAATGCAAACGGCAACTCAACTTTCTCCATATCTTTTCACACCTTGACTGTTTTATCGTTGATTCCTCTTTCAACTTTTCCGGAGAAGCGGAGAGGAGCTCTGAAAATTAGAAGATTGCCAATCACGATTGAAGAGATCATCTCGACTGGAGGACATTTCTTGCCATAAGACAAGAGTAGATGAATAAAATCGTGGTCCACTGTCTTTCCGCACCTTACTCAAACAATCCTTCGAGAAAAACATTTTTCGAACACAAAAACCGTAAGGCAATCTAGATTTTAACAGGCCACGTCTCGTAACCGTGAATCAAGTTGCCACGAGTAGCGGCATTGTGCATTCGCCTATCGAAGGTTATCCAAATGCCGCAGCGATGCTCCAGCTGTACCACGTTCAAGAAAGTTGATCTAGTTATTACAACTGGTAATGTACTCTGCTTTGTCGCTATCTCTAGTTGTAGTCAAGCCGCCGAGCTATCTAAGTTTGTCAAGTACTTCCACGTTATCAACACAAAGAGTGAGTCCAGGGAGTAGGAATACATCAGATTCGTGTAACTATCTTGAGAATGGTAGATGAAAAGCATTAGTGTATTTAGATACCCCACTGAATGTCTAGTAGGCGTTGTGTCATTACACATCATGATAAGCCATCAACAGGTCACAAGTCAAAACATATTACTCTATCCGTATACTAAACGTAATACAAACGACAAAATTAATAGTTGCTTACTTCGTGTCCTCCCGGCGGTCAGCCTTGCCTGACCGATGAAAACTTTCAGACAAATTATCGCGTGATTCTTAACTGGATTCAGGATCCACAGTCATATAATCCGTATGAAATCCCAGTGCCGAACATGTTATTCCTTTGGGGGATTTCAATTACATCGTTTGCTAAACCAGTAGAGATTTCTTGCACAGCAGATATAATGAAAGGCTTGATAAGAAACAGAGAGTTAAGTACATTAGTGGAGTCGTTGAATTGCAGCAAGAGCCGCTCTCAAGCCCTCATCCTGTTTGCAGTGTGACGAAATAATGATTCAATGAACAATGTGTTCTTTTTAGGTAAGCTGTTTCTCGTTATAATACTTCGCAGTGCACACCTACAAATGAATCACGACATGTTGCAAATATTCAGGAAGTCATGGAATTCTGATTGGAGGAACACGTAACGGTATTCTATTACTTGTCGGAGGGTAAAACGTGGTGGGCCCTTTAGCAACCAACGAGCTACCTAGTCTAATTCTGGTTAGTTTGCCCTTAAAGCGCGTTAAATAAATTCTTAGGTTCTCTAGACAAAACGCAAGAAAAAATAATATTCAGAACCATTCACGATAATAGCGAAAATGGTCGACGTCACTCAAGGCAGGCTGAAAAGACGAGAACACAGCGACGGTAGCCCCCAACGTGTGACTGTATCGTGCGTATTACTGGTACACATTTCATTGTAGACCTTTTCATATTCCTAACTCACTTAGCGGTTACGGTAAAGAACACCTTATTTTTGAGAGAAAGAGACTGCGGCCAATCGGAAAAATCAAAACTCGATCGTGGGAATCGAACCCGAAACATTCATGTCTGAACACCGTGATGTTAACTACAGAGCAGCCGGGGGTTATGTAACAAGAAGCTGACAAAAATCAATTCAATAAAAAATACTGAAGTTTGCTTTATTACAGAAGTTCGTGTATTTAGTATTGCTGTGTTGTATTAAACAAAGATACCGAAGTACATTAATTAACATTTTAAATACTTGGGATAGCAAAACGCCGTTAGAGTATAACTCTGAAAAAGTGAACTCAGAAGCGAAATTCACTTGTAACGCGTGCATATCCAAGAAACAAAAAATACTAAGGATAAAAGCGAATATGTAATAAGGTTTACGTTGTGAAATATGAGAATGCGAAGAATTCACAATGAACTGCATGCATGTATGACTAATTAAATGGGTGTGTGCACCGCTTAATTTTGGATTTAATCAACAATGCAGAACCAATTTTACGATTTGGATACAAAGCCTAATGCAAGTTCAGAATCCATCCATCGCACGAACGGCTTTTATGCAATTTCTAACAATAACTTTGAAACACGTGTTTTATTTACAGACAACCTTTGTCTCTTAGACAAATTTATTTATTCCGTACCTCAAAGTGTCAGGCCATAATTTACCTGCAGTCATTGGCTCTTTTGGTCCTCAACTGGGTCATTGAACAATGTCCTGAAGCTTTGAACTCAAAGAGAAAATCTGGCGAAGGTCGTAAATGGTTTAATTTGATTTGCAGAACGGAATGCCTGATGTCATTAACCCGTACCTGTTTAACGGAGACTTTGTGGACCGTGGACGGTTATCTCTGGAAACATTCGTTCTTCTTCTCGCCCTGATGATCGTCCGACCCACGGCTGTTTATCTCAATCGCGGAAATCATGAAGATCATTATCTGAACTGTCAGTAAGTTCCGATGTATTTATGACGTTGAGTTGTCGCTAATCGGTGAAAACCAGCCATGTTCTACATTTATCCTGCAAAAATAGATCTTCAGTAGCTATTAACTACAGCGAACATCACAAGGTGAGTCGAAGATGATTGACCGCACTTGTTAATTGAAAGAAAAAAGAAAAAGATGTTTTTTGAATTGGCAATCCATTCCGAAGTAGATCGGGAAACTGGAATCCAATTTTTTGATCCAACTGAACAGGTTTACTTACTCAGAGTGAGAAGTGAACCTAGATTTGATTGCGAGCTTACCTCGTGCAAGGGAAACCGGAACGTCAGCGAATTATGACTCCCACCAAAAAGTGTTAAAAATGAACAAACCTTCCAACATTAAACTCAAGTATGAAAAAATTTATGCTTATAAATAAATTCACTTGTGAAATTGTTGAACAGGAACGACGCTGGGATTCCTTCATTCATCAAATGAATATAAATTAAATAGTGAGTTCAGCTGCACTGTGGATAAAAGTTAGCTTCAGTCTGCATCTATCATGGTGGGTCTCGAAGTTCGGAACTAATCGATATTTCGATCCTGTAAAACACTGCTGAAGATGATCGACTGAATGAATAGAAAGCAAAACAAAGGACTTGAACTAGTTCTTCCATCAGTCCATCTGTATTAAGACCACCGTAAACCTTAGAAGAATTCTGATATGTTTGATGAAATAGCTACATTAGGGCATTAAAGAATTCCAGTTGACAATGATATATGGATCTTTTGATATTCCATTTGTGATCAGAACACAAGCCCTAGCCGAACAGATATCTTCGGCGATTCTCTTCTCAGGCCAATGCAACCCAATTCAAGCGAAAATGTTACTTGCAAAGCAGTTCTTACACTGTTATTGTCACATTAACGCGGTGTTATCGACTTTCGGAAACGGCTTAATTGAGTCAAATTTCGCGAGGTATATAACGATCATGTGATGCTCCGTACAACATTAAATTCTATATTTAAAAAAGACCGAAACCTACCTTAATTTTGTGCTTCTGTGGGTTTTAGAGGATAACCGTGGTTGAAGGATTCGTTTCCGCGGACTGTGCAGCGGTAAAAGTCAATAAGTCAGCTTGTGTGATGGTCGTCGATGCATCTAGGTAACTGCCCGTTCTAGAGGCCCATGTAAGTTGCATCATAGTTGCATTTGACCTGATAAGTTGTCGTAGACGAGATCGATCCGAAGTGCTCATCTTTGTTCTGTCATCGAGTCATTGGTGTGTCGAACACGCTTTTGATTGCAGCGGCGTTCACAGATGGATTTTGGAATCCACTAACTCTTGCAGTGGTGATCTTCCTCTTTAGAGGGACAGTGACCTAGATATGATTGTCCCAACCCACGGTACTTTCTGTCACCTTTAGTTTGTTTTATTTTTGATCGATAGGTCCTTCAAGAAATCCATTTGCTATTACGGCTTTTCTGGTGCGTGACACATCTACTTACAGAGGCAAAATTCTTTGCACGACGATCATTTATCAGACTGATATGATCTAATTTTAATACATCCAGTCAGTTCAAGTTAGCAGTGACGAACATTTGGTATGCAGCTGTACCACATGATAATTCAGCTTTATGAAAAAGACCGAACGCTCATGACTGAAAAATTTCAGTCAAAATGATACGAACCTTCAAGGCTTCAGCAGCTTCCGATGGTGTGTCGAGCATCCATATATCCTAGAACAGAATTGAACTACTTCTGGCAGCAACGAACGTCGAGTTTTGGGTGATGCTAGGACTGACTCGCCTGGCATGCATACGTTGCGGTTACCTATTTGACGGCAAACGGGTCTGCACATTTAATGCGTCAGCGCGGGTGGAACTCACGCCATGGTTAGTCATGCCCCATTGAAGTTGTAGTCATACGACTGATGTAATCAGCTGACCAACCTTCATGAAAATAGAATTTTGAGTGGTCCAACAACCTGTACGTCTCAAGGACGGTCGACGCGCAAGCAACACGTTCAAGTGCAAGAAACTTGGCAGGACGCTCAGGTTACGTTTGAAAGCTTACTAATAATCGACCTACAGCAGCAATGCGT
Source organism: Fasciolopsis buskii (assembly GCA_008360955.1). Classification (NCBI taxonomy): domain Eukaryota; kingdom Metazoa; phylum Platyhelminthes; class Trematoda; order Plagiorchiida; family Fasciolidae; genus Fasciolopsis; species Fasciolopsis buskii. The sequence continues at coordinate 51,924 of LUCM01007036.1, forward strand.
TGTTAGTCTTTGTGTTCCCGTGACATCTGTCACATTGATTTGTTAGCTTAAATGCGAGAAATAAGAGGAAACCGTTCAGTGTACAACCACGAATCCAACGTGCCTGGTTGTAAGTGGAAATTAAACGAAATGTGTTCGTAGCGTGCACGCGGTCTACTACCAGTTGTGTAAACAGTCGGCGAATAGCAACACAACTGTCAGCGTCTTGACCATAATGTCCGTACTAATCGTCCGTATATTGCCGGGAAATATTTTAACTGAAAGCGGATGAAGGTCTTCCGAGAGAAAAAAATATTGCAAGTGGGAAACCAATGCAGACACCTTATTTTGGTCGTTATACGATATTTTCGTATCTCCAAGATTTAGCTGTTCTGTCCAAAGCTAACGAGAGTGGAGGGTAGGGAATCGTAGATAAAGTCGACTGCAGGCATACGAGAAAATACCAGAGCAAATTTCTTCTCATCCCTTTCTCCGCCTTATGTAACAGTAAAACGAGGAATTATTCTTATTATTTTTTTCTGAATTTCAGATATGGATTCATCAAAGAGTTGCAGAAGAAATATCGAGTAAGTTCGTTTTTTTCAAATTATTGATAGAAATTGGCATATTCTCTGCGAAGGCGGAATTTTGTGTATGAAAATCTTGCAAAAATAATCGGTAACTCATTCTTATTCGTCGGAAAAATAGATGGTCTCCCACTAATTTAAAGATGATTTCTCGCTCACATAGAGTCGTTTTTATAAAGGTCCATGAAACAAATGATATTCTAGGTGATTTTCTTTTCAGTTATTAATCTTCCTAGACCCGTTACATGTTCAAAAGGCTATGAATTGTCGTGAATCTGTAAGAGACGCCTATTGACAAATCGATGGTTTGCCAATGAACAGAAAGTGAAGTCCAAACGTATCTGAAGTATTTTCATTTATGATAAAATATGTCAATACTTCTCTAACATTATAATAATCACCATTATTTTTCTACCTATTTCATGAAGTTGTGCCACCGTTCATTTGGATCTTTCTGCTTGTGGCAAACACCAGTGAAAACGTTTCTAAGCATCTGAGATATCCAGCCCCAAGTGAGACATCGGAATAACTTATTCATCAAACGACGGGCATCGAATCATTAATATTTGAATTTGCTCAGTTGAGTTGCTAAAGGGGATCGCTTTTATCACTCCCGAAACATAGGTTATCCTAACGCTTTGAAAAGTACCGGATTATTTTTCAGAAATATCTGGACCTTAAGGAATATACTGGAAGGTTTACTGATTTCCGTGGCTTTAGTAAACCCAATTAATATCCAGTACAAAAAGCCCCTAGTGAGCGTACCTTCCTGGGAGTAGCTTTTGAGGGAGATGATCTAAGCAACAAAGTAATTTGCAGACTCAGATCAGATAAATGGCAAGTTTCCAGCTGTGACGGTTCAACTTTTCACATGGACTCAGAAACTGCATCCCGACATGCGAATACTTTTGGTCGTTTCGTTTTGTCTCAGTCGCAGTGCAGTACCTTTCACTTATTCAGTGTTACAAGTACTGAAAAAAAATTAGATGGGTACAACAACGCGTTCGAAAATAACCCCAGACAGAGAAACCTAGTCGTGGCAGTGAAACCCAAAGTTTTTCTAGTAATCCCTTTCAAGCGGTTGCCAGTTAAAATATTGTCTTCTTTCTCCAGTTCATGAGGATAGAACGACTACAGGTGATACGAGTTGTCAGCATTTCACGCAAACCTTTGTGTTTCATTTGAAAAACAGGTGAATAACGCCGCTTTTTAAACGTCAAATCCAGGGAGTGTCCAAATGGAACACTGCAGTATTGCCATTCGACCTGGTATCACGTAATCAGAACTGAACAAAATGAACATTTAATATATTTCATGTAATTCATGCAGTTCACTTTTACGCGCCCAAAATATAGGGACAACAACCAACCCATTTCAAGGGAACTGACCTCAAGACTCCGTTTGTGGGGTTTCCCAAACTTTAATTGTTGTACAACCGTTCGTTCATTAGAATAATATTCCTGTCGGATTGTTTTAAGTACGTGACTGATCACAGTAATGTGACCCGTTTACAAATCGCAGCATCTGCCTTCTTTGCACTTTCAGTTAGTCTCAACCGGAAGTAGTTGGTATTCAGTGATTCGCTGTTTGACAGATGCCGTATCTCAATTTTAATCTATGTAACGATGTAAACACCAAATATCTCATAATATGGTTAAGGAATTTTCGGATCTTTCATTTCTTTCGTACAAAAGAACGTTGTTAACGGATTGATCTTCATATGCGGTTGAAACAAGTAAAACGAGCATTCAGCAACTTACATTTTCTCGTATTTTGTGGAATTCAACTACAAGGACGAATTACTCACACTGCACTCGACTATAAAACATCGACTATAGGCCTAATGATGTCTCCAGAGGAACATTCTATGAATATAAGTTTGAATAGTAAGACATTAAAAGATGCACAGAATTACTCATCCTGGGGCGTGACAGCTCAGCTCACGGTTAGGAAAGTATGGTTGCTTAATGATGAGGTGTGTCAATATCATTTGTTGAATGACTTGTGACTTTCGACTCTTCGTATCTGCGGGGTAATTTTTGTTTGTATATCTCACATCAAGTAGCAAACTGCACCGGGATGTCGGAAAATAAATATCACGGCTGCTTCCGCGTGACCAACTGTTTGAAAGATGCATGTCACCATTGGCAGAGTTAATCTGGATGCCAACATAGGGAAACATGATTGACTTCCTCTCTTTCACGGGGCGTGAAAATGAAGCTAAAAGGTCTGTAGGACAAGAATGAATCACGGAACAGGAAAATCTGTCAGTTTCTTAATGTGACTATTAGGACCGAGTTCAACTAAATGTAGAAATCCTACAAGAGACGTTATACGTAGGTTTCGCGGATAATGATCGACTGTCTCTTCTGGCGTGTCCTCAAATGAATCCGACTGGGGCAAGCGAGTTTACACTCTAATAATGAGACCCGTAAATTAGGGATGACCTGAATCTACTTGACTGACTGGTGTGGTTCTCGTGACTGATTAGTTGCAAGTAGACTGCAGAAGTTACGAAACAAACATTATATTATGGAAAAAAATCTAGCCTTGACAAAAAAGGATAAAGCTATTGAAAATGGGCATCTTTGTCTTTCATATCCAGGTGCTCTCAATGATAAAAAGCCAACGCGTAACATTCTCAGGGAGGGGTTTGCAGCCAACTGAGGGCTGTCACATAAGGAAGTTGACTGGTGGTAGTATACCCCATAATCTCTCCCTAAAGTATGTAGAATTCCCTGACATTAGACTTTATCGATTTTGTGGTAATTGTTGTCCATTCATCTCACTTCTAAATAAACGGTAGAATGAGATTCAAAACGCAAGAACGGACTGGTAAAGTAAGTAGTCAAAAGAACTAAATTTGTTCACGTGCCTCTTTGAAGGAATTACCTGCCAAGTAAACCGAAGTATAAAAGTGTCCAAAATCAAAAACTGGCACGATTCTGATCCATTATTGCAGATCAGCGGGATTTACTTTTGTCAAAAACACCAGTAAACCTTCTGTCAACTTCCCCAATCCCGTTGCTAGTATCTTATCTCCTAAGGAATTATCGCCATACGGGTTCAGCGAAATCCATTAACATACCGTAAGTTGCTTTCCACAAAGAAGAGGGTTATTAACACTCGCTTCGGTAACAAACGTTGTTTGGTATGTGTATTTGTGTGTGTATGACCAGTGCGCTGTTCCATTGCTTCAGTGCCGGTTACCAGACACCGGTAATCATCCACTATGAGTAGTTTAGTATGCCGAGGCTGGGACAGCAACCGAGTAACGCCCAACGACAACTAAATCTTTGCAAACTTTTCCGTAGAAGAATAAAGAACAGGAATTGAGATATAATTGAATCACCGTAGCAAAACTTCTTAAAGAGTACTGATGGGGGAGTTAGTTATTCTTGCGAAGTACCAGTTAAACATTTACTAACTTTCTACCCCCAAACAGAGCATAGCATTCTCACTGACTTTTCCAGATATTAAATAATGATAATGAAACAATTACACTTATCGTTGATTAGCCCATATAAGAGGACTTTCTTGGTGTACAGATCCCAATCATACTTTTTGATCTTTTAGCAAACCTTATCTGTGGAAATGAGAACGGCTATTTTAACCTGTCTGTATTGCATGTGTATATTAATACACAAAACTACACAAGCGTTTGTTATGAACGAATTACGCTAGCTCAAATTGTATGGGTCAATGCCTTTGTGATTCACTAAGGGACAAGTAATCAAACGCAGAAAGCTCTTAGTCGAAAAATCTATCCATGCGCTATAAATAAACCCAAGCATTGGATGACAGAATGTCGTATGTAAGGTTATCAACAAAGGGTTTTAGTCAACAAATAAACTGAGCATTGGGTACAGTAGACTAACTTTGCGTAGATCAACAGTCCAACTTCATTATTCGTTCCCGGTTGATTTATTAGATTAAAAACTAATTTGATTGAGCTGGAAGTGACTTACTTAACCCTTGGAAACCACCTGAAATAAATTATCAAGCATTTCTAACGATGCGCATTTCATTTGTGAATTCTGCCTGATGTTCACCTCTAAAAGGCAAATGTCTTAACTTTGACACCCGAAGTCATGTGCGTCAAACGGGTCTTCTTTTGGCTTATAACACGTAAATAAATGGATGCTAGGGAAATACCATGCTTCATCTTTTTGCTATTATATGGCCTTAGAACTTCACCTGAGGGAAGAAAAATCCCAAAGAAAGTTTTGTCTATCGCGTTTCACATGGATTCGCATACAAACCCATAAATGAACTCGGATATATATACATATATATACATCAGACCCTTCGTTGTTTGCTGATAAGATACAATGAAACGCTTCAGTTTTAGTCAATAAACTCACTGAGAAAATGAATGAAGCATGTCATTTCGTTGAAATATGTTTCCACTTTTTATCTTGTCTGCACGTATTCGACGACAAAATTTCAATTGATTCTCGAAGACTGGTCAAAATAAGTATACGTGTATTATTTTGCACATGTTCAATGATTTTCAAGACAAATTGTTAGGTTCACGGTGCTTCGTATTTACGGTCCCAATCCAATAGACAATAGAGCTACATTTGGCCATTTGTTGGTTCTCAAACGCACGCAGATGGCCGCTCTGAACAGTCAGAGCTGGCTAGTGGGGAGTACCATTCGTTCATGTAATACGGGAATTCCGTACAGTTTGAAAGATATGCGAAATTACATAAACCACTGTTTGTCTACAAGGCCTTTAGAATGCAACCGAGGAACAAAGATGACGTCCGTGCATTCGAATATCGGGATGTTAAATTGCTTCTAACCGATGCGTCAATTCAGTTTATATATATATATAATATATATATCAACGGATAATGAATTGAAGCATAACTAATGTAATTAACTTTCACTGTCAAGAAGGAGACGTGAATTTGTTAGCTCTGTATTTTAGTGCATGTTATGCTTCTTAATAACGAAACCCAATAAAGTAAAATGAACACAATAAGATTAGCGCAGTTCAAGCAGTCAGCATCGTGAAGTTCCAAGTTGAAAGTCTTCAGTTCGAATCTCCGTGCAGAATGTGAACTTTCCATTTGGCAGCCACCGGTTAACCGCGAACTTCAGTCTGGAAATATTCAGTCATATTATTCCAACGACGATAGAATCCAAAATATAAGATAAAAGGGAAAAAACAGCTATAGCACTTGAGCAAAACAACAAAGTCTAGAAGGTTCCGTCGACACAAAAGAGACACTAGCGCTACTGTGCCATCTCGCTGCATTTTAGAAACAGAAACTGTCGCTCTATTTCAGCATTTGGGTCAAGAAACCTGCAGACGACTGTGATGGCTAAATTTATTTCCTATAGCCTTAGTCTCGATAAAGTTGTTTATATGCATCAAAAGAGAGAATCCGGTATCTAACCAAATAATAATTGACTATATGGAAGCTACTATCACTTTTTCGTGAAAATACCAAAACTAAATAAATATCTCAAGCACCGACGTCCAAAACCAGGAAGCGAAAGGCCACACCTTTGTCAAAAAATCACAACTTTTCAATCTTGTCGCAGAGAATTGTCTGCTTTTATATATAAAAATATGTCAAGATATCAAAATGGGAATATTTTTCTCCGTTTGCATTCCGTTTAGTCTTCCGCCGGTCCACTGGTCAGATGCTTCTCTGATATCTACAGCTACCTTCCAATCGCTACCATCATTGACGATCACATTTTTGTATGTCACGGTGGTATATCGGATAAGACTGATATCAAAATATTGGATAATTTCGACCGATTGTCCGTGAGTACTTCCCTTATACTTCCCCGCTCATCGGTAGAATTTCATACGTTTCTTTGATTGTGTGTAGTCTCTTGCCTTCGAAGCATGCTGATAAAATATGCTGTTTTTTCATTTCGAAAAATCTCAGCGAACATGACTCTGTTAAATGCTGGGTTTACCGACATCAATGGATGTGACGCCAATCCATGACTACTGTTTGATGATAAAAAGACTATTCAGAGGTTGTCAACGTCTAGTCCGTCAATGAATTTCATGGAAAGTTTTATGTCCGTTTTGTCCAAGCATAAATTATATTTTAAACCTTATCTGGGACTTGAACCCGGAAACGAACGACTGATCCTCAAGTATCGGAAGCACTCGGCATTCCGGTCCGGCTGTCAACGGTTTATTGAATATCAACGTTGCACAAGCCAGCTTATTTTCTGACCGATCTTTTCAGGTCCACAAACTGTTGCTCCAACAGTGATTTGTTTGGCTACCCATTTTTTAACTTTGTGAGCGGTACCGGAGCCTGGTAGCCCCGTTGCACAATCTCTCTAGAGTATGTGTGGCTGCACACCAACTGCCATTGAATGCCAGGTGATCACCAATTGAAACTTGGTCATAATAAAGCCTGTAGTTTATTCACCTGGGGTAACAGGGACGAGCATCGATTCTTTACAACTTTCTAAGGCAGCAATATTTTCCTTAGTCCCCTTTTTGATTTGGAAAACGCCAAGTGAGAACCTTTGTTTGCCTCTGTTTTACAGTTTTACACCCTGATGAAACCACCGAGTAGAAGCAATCAAGATTTGGAAGTCAAGGAGCAGGTAAGGTTTCGAATTTCTAAATCCCCACTTTTTCCTTGTGCCAGTCTGTTTACTGGAACATGCGTTGGCCAGGTGTTTTAGCCACAATAATGAATTTCATACTTCCAATAAAATAAAATTCAGTGTACTGCAGAAACACCAATGGACAAGCTGCAAATAAAGAATAATATTCGCAGACAGCAATCAGTTATCAGGATCAGTAGCGGATACACCATGTTCTTGTATATTTGTTAGTGTGTAGATACAAACAAAGATGCCATGAATCGGATGACTGGTTTACCGATTACTGCCGCCCAGCAGTTATGCTTAACAGGTTATCTTCTGCCGATTCCTTGTCGTCCCTGGAAATTGCAAATGCATGTTGACTTCAAAGTCTCATTTTGATGAATGCAGTTAGAATGAGCCAAAGTTTCGCATAAAAAATCAAAACTATGATTGCTGAATGATGATGTCTTACCCACACGACAACCAGCGGTCACGACCTTGATCTTCGTTCACAACTAGTATTTTAAGTGAGCATTAGTCTCGCTTCATTTAGATATATATATATATATCAGCAAGAAAACCAAGCCAATGTAGGAGAAAAACAAAGAAAATAGATTTTCGTATGCAGTTAACCAAATATCTACCCACTTTTCCATGCTAACCTAACTCCAGTGTAAAGAAAGATTCATCGTTTTGTGACCCAGCAGTCAATATCCCAAAGTTAGCCATTTGAGCAATAGTCGTAAAAAGCGGTAGTGTTAACGGTTATTTTCGATAGGGAAGTCAAGTGTTTTGGAGAACTGGAAAAACGTGAGTACACAGAGCTGGGTTGAATAACGACTTTACACATTTCATGGAATTACAAATTGCTTACTGTCACACAATCCATTTATCGATTTGATGGTTTCGTTTACCTAAAGGACCAACTCAGTTAATGTCTACTTGTGGGTTGAATGTCGAAGAGAAGTTAAATGGTGCTATTTGGAATACAAAAACCTCGCAAATGGAATTGATGACGATGGTTCCAAAACTGTGGACAAGAAAACCTTTCTAGCACGATGTCTGCAGCGTGACGGGTCAGTGTCATGTGTAAGCAAATCCGAAGCATACCTTATGTTCTTGCATTCACGGCTTTGTAGTATGTGGAGGGAAAAAAGCACAACAATCCATCGCCGATCATCGTTGATTTTAACCATCTTGGGGTGGACGGAAATATCCACTACTACAGGGCTTATTCGAGTCCCTACTGCCGTTCAGTCTAATTATATAGATTTGTATAGACGTTGTCATCGGCCGTGGAGTCTCTTACATGGATTCTGCACAGAAAATCGTATAGATAAACAAATGTCCCCTCGAGCAGTGCCAAGAGAATAAGCCTCCGTTGGCCGCAGTGAGCGAGTTTGTCGCTATATGTACTTTTGAGACAAAAATACTTGCCGCAAACAGACCCACTTAAATATACAGAATGTTCATCTCAGGCACGCATCTACTATATGCATCGCAGATGGTTTTGAAGAGCATTTAACTCCCCTCGATATCAGACATCACTCCTTGCTTTTGCAGTCACCTGGTTCAAACTGCGGCAAACAAAATTTAAACTTGTCACAGTGAAATCTTTTTCTTTTTCTTTTTCTTTGATAATTGATAAGACATCATTTCCAAAAGGGTGCTCTTTGTCAAATGAAGGCAGCTCTGTGGATAGTTGATTAACGGTGGATGAATCGATCTCATGCTGTTCAGATTAAGATGCTACCATGTTTCTCGTTTGGCTATTACGGGCCACAAATAAAGATAATAAATCAGAATAATGCAGAAAAAAGCAAAAACGATCTGGAAAATTTTTATCGGCATTTTGATGGTGATTGCATATTTTGTTGCCATTACTCAATCAAGTTGCGACACGGGTGAATTTCTGCACGAAGTTTATCAAAAACCCAAAATATTGTCAGACGTTGATTTTTGCTCACCTTTGAAATTCACTTCCGTGTTCCATATTTGTAGTTCCATAATATCGATAATATCCAGAAGTATTCAGTTACTTTTAAAATGTATGCAAAAATTGCAAAAAAAACACCACACTGGTATTCCATACCAAAATTACGGATATCCCAGGCAAAAATAATCACATTGGACGAAGCTTTTATGAAAGCCGAAAGGTTCCAGTGACCTTTGATGATCGAGCGCAACGCACATCAGATCAGCAAGTGATGCAACTGATGCTTCAGCGAATACATGGTTTCACCGATAAGTTCACGCCGACAGATTTTCATTATCTCATGTATTCGAGAAAATAATGAAATTACCGAAGTGGTTTGTTCAAGCGCTATTTGATTAATAAAACTGCTTTGGCAACCCGCGCGGTGTTTTGATGATCAGCCACTCTGGTCAAAGGTATCTATGGTGACATCGCACCGATTCTGTCAGTAGGCCAACTGGTCGAAAAAACCGTATAAGTAGTTCAGATAGAGGGCCAGTATACTTACGTCCGTTGACCACAGAAAACCAGTATAAACGATGTTTTTGTTAATAAATAAAATTATGTACCTATCTGTCTGGGCCGTTCTTCTAGAGTTAGCGGGCATCGGAGATAGAAAAGATGTATGGTCGATGGCGAAGAGGTTCATTTTCTGCATTTTAGGATGGAAAATATCTACAAGTGGCACCTGCAATACGCCATAATTCTGCTTGAAAAGTGTCTTTTTCATTTTTTATAGGAAATTGCTATCACTATTTTCACGATGAAATAAAGGATTATTCGCTCTATTCCTGCACCTCTACCACGTTTTTGCGCACAGACAAATTGCCTAAGAAGAATCGACGATAAATCACACCGCAGCTTGTGTAATTCGATTACTTGCGTCACAACACACTTTATAACAATAGGTAATTAAAAAACTCAAAATAATGAATCAACTCCCAGATAGGTCAAAACACCTTGCAAACAGAGTTGCGTGGAGTCCCCGTGCATCCTTAGAGCAGCAGAAAATTGAGACACTTATCAACTGAGACTATAGTTTTTTTCTCCAAGCCATTCATCAACCAGCAACCACACCATTGACAAACCCTACAGGATGTGAGCGAATAGTGTATGTCTAATTTGCCTCCCTTGACAGACAGATTTAGTTTCTGTTTTGGTTGGCTTATTCAGCATTTGCATAGTGATTTGCTCTCATTTCCAGTCTCACAAAGTGCTAGTTAGCCTTGAAGATATGGTTTATTCTATGGGCCTTCGTCTAGCGACCTCAAATGATTAGCTACTTATTGCTTTAGAATAGGGTTTCTCACCTATGCTTCGTTTTACAATACTGACGTTTGTTCCTAGAATGAATCTCATTTTGAGCGTGCATGAAGTTCCAGATTACGTTGATTAAAATTCCCACTCGGTCGAGTAAACATGTTTCCCCCTTCCATGTGCATCCTCCATGGCTCTCTTTACATGTTACCTTTTATGACTTGAGCGGATTGTTCAGGTCATTCCTTCCGTAACTACTTGGCCTCTGTCCAGATTGTTAGTTCAGATCTCGATTCTGTTATTTTAGTACCGCCTCGGCCAGACGTCACGAGGACGTGTGATCCATTTTCGAATTCACCATAACTACTGCTCGGACAGTTATTGTCACATGAACGTTTGTCATTCATATCTGCCTCGCCTCCCGCTGTCATCTACCCTTTCTCCGGTGTCCAGAAAGGTTATATCATCACTTAAACTACGTTTGCATGATACTGCGTTATCCTCGCTCGAACAGCTGCCTTTGTGTGGTTTCTCCTTCATGCCATCATTGTCCATACCCAATCACATGATGTTGCCCCTATCCATCACTGATTTGCACGGCCACGGGCCGCTAGGACACAACAATCGACCCCAACTGATAGATCACTTCTCTGCAGGTAGCCTAAGTATGACAAAGGCTTTGGACATGATCTGTCTTTAAATGTCTTTTGCACATTCTAAATCAAGTCATGTGAACATGTACGTATGTGTGCATAATATATAATCGCATATACACAAATATATATTCTCACTAGTATCTGGATGAGTGAACGAACGTTCCTCGGAAGCACACGACCGGTTTTGTGGTTATTGCCGCTCATAAGTTATGCGTACCCCATACTCCCTTGTCCAAACATCCTCATACTTGTACACTCCCAATTCTTATGTCACACATGGCGAATTATTTCATGAAAACGTTCAGTCTTCTACTACTGACACTCAATCACTTTGTACTGTCACCCGCCAGCCTATCTGATTGCCGGACCCATTGATTATCCTACTTCGTGCTGCGACTGACCTCGACTGTTCATTCGCTTGCCCCTCGAGCCACAGTTTCCTCGCTTCCCATCCAAGACATTGTGAATACTCGGCTGCTCTCTTTCTCTCTGTCTATTCTGATTGGTCCATTATGTTCGTACATCTAACCGCCTTTTGAAGCCTAATGTTACTTGTCTCGGAGCCGTCATCGCATAAACTGCCTCGTTGTTGTTCGATTGACCCCTGATTATATACTGCTGTTTGCTCTGGCTGTATTTGTCCATAATTCTGAGGTACATCACTGTACTTAATCTGAACCATCTACTATGACTGTCCACATTGTTCTTTGGTTGGGATACGAAGTGTGTGGTCAGCGAGTCACTAGTTGACTGGATAGAGTTCCTTTACAAAACAATTGAATGACTTCAAACAGGCATCTGTAAAATTAACATCTGAAGTTAAGAAAAAGGAGTTTATGGGGGAAACATCTGCGTACAACAGTGGCTTATTTTCAAGATTCCCCCAAATTTAAGTCAACAGGAAAATTTAACAGCCAGAAAAATACGGAAATTTTGAACAACTATGTTTAAAAGGGAAAAGGTCATTCAGATGTTTTTGGTAATCGGTGTCTCCATGGACACACTCGTGACTCAGGTGTTGAACTTACTTCAAGACTAAGGGAGTGTGCTGGAAGCAAATAGTTAAACTTGTATAACCACCAAAATCTGTCGAATGCAGTAGTTTCCATTCTTGAGGACGTGTCTATTATAATAGAAAATGTCCAATCAATGCTTAATAAAGCAACGACGAGTCTGATTTCTTTTGAAGAATCCACCGGCAATCGGACAACAGAGGTTTCACACCTTGAGGCAAATTTCATAAAATCACCTGGATTTGCCTGAGGATGTGAATACGTAGTGAGTGCATGAACAAGAATGAGTACAGGCATTACCGACATCATATCAAATGGATTGGAAAATCAAACCCCATCTGACTGACACTAGATGCAAAGAAACACTTCAGTGAAACGGGTCATAAGTTCAAAGCAGCTAATGTGTACTCCATGAGTTATTGCTGGGACTCGGACAAAACACTAAGTATCACCGGGACAGTGGTAATGGGGTTGAGTTCATAAAAGTAGTGGCTGACCTAGTGCAGATCCAGTGACATTTGCTTTTAAACTGATTAGTTAGTTTTTTCTCGACCGCTAGAGTATTCAGTTTTCATGTTAGGGGCACTTTCTGCTTTTCTCTAAGTTCACGAGTGTCGTTCCTTGAGCGACCTCTGACGTAATTTGTTTGGCTGTTTCCAACCATTCCTCATCACTAATTTCTGTAGTTCACTATTATACATTAAAAGAACTGTCTGACAAATCTACATCAATTGCCACCTCAAACTTCACCCACAACATATGCTCACGGAGACAGAAATCCTTACTGGTAATATCACCAGCAGGACAAACCACAAAATTAATGAAAGCCGGATCTCGACGTTAGACGAGATTTTAACTGCCATGTGAGACTCCGCAAGTAACTGGAAATTGGCATTCGTAAACATGAATTCACTTCTCACTGTTAACTACCCTATTGCTAATCGTAAGGGTTAGTTTAGCAACCGAAAGGATGACCCTAGTTCTAATGCAAGGTAGTCACCCAAAATGATAGACCAAAAGCGATTCTTCCTACCTTGCAAATTTCTCGCGTCCTCACTACGGGATAATACGATGGGGAAAGGAAAGAGGTCAACTGCCAAGGTGTTCTCATATTGCGTACCTAAGAATGGATCGATTTCATGTTTTTTTGTCTTTTTTTATCCAATCTCTTATTCAACTGAGGACAAATAAGAATGGTGCAAAAGAAAAATTATCGGAAATTTACTAGACTCATTGCCGGCACAAACGTGTCATTACACCTGGACTAAACGAGAGCCAACTACAATAAGTTACCATGCAATGCAAAAACGACTCCTACTAATTTTTTCGATAAATTTGGCAGTTGTCAAATTTATCATGTTACACTTCCTATCCCAAATGCATTTCAATTGGGTACTTTACAATTTAAGCGAATGGCGCCAATGTAGCAGACAGCACCATTGCAATATAAATGCCGGTTAACTAATTTATTTCGTGCATTAGGTACAGTTGAACCTACACACAGATTAGATCCAAAATTTTTGTTAGTATGACAAACCCGCCGAACTGACTTTATCATTGTGTGAAATTAGGAAATGGCGATCACCAGACATTCAGACAGGGAGCTTGATAAATTAAATCCGACAGCATTACTTTGTGGCCTACCGATTGGAACTGGCTTTTCGTTGGAGCAGTTTGAAATAAAACCACTAATAAACGCAAATGGAGTAACATATTGGATAGTTGAATGACAATAAGCCGTCTTACACTGTTAAAATTAGGTAAGCATTTATTGCAGGGTTGTAATGTCACTCTTGAAATCTGTCCTTAGTTCACCGGAGGTGGGTGGGGTTTTCTTTAGCTGTTAGATACATCACAAATCCCTTCCACTTCACTTAACCTAATGGCATGAGGTATGCTGGACGAATTATTTTCTATCAAGCATATTTTTGTAATTCTTTCACAGAAGTATGTGTAGATCAAGTGCATTTTGACTCCTAAACGCTCAAAAAATACCTCTTTTGTTGGGTAACAAAGATAACTTTGCAATTGATTAACTAAAAGGACACACGTCTAAAAATGATAGATATGTAGCTACGGTGTCAAATATATTACCATATTTCCCTATTTTCTTCGCTAATTTCAAATTTTTAGCTTCAAGATTTACTGTGGAGTGATCCAAATACAATGCTCGGTGTCTCGATGAACGATCAGCGTGGTTTGGGATGTTTCTTCGGTCCGGACATCTCTAAGGAATTTTTGAGAAAGAACGGATTCAAGCTTCTGATACGGTCACACGAGTGCAAACCGGAAGGATTCGAATGGACGCATGGTGGTGCTGTATTGACTATATTTTCCGCCTCTAATTACTACACGGAAGGATCTAATAAAGGAGCCTACTGTCGAATCTTGCCGGACGGATCTGTTGAGCATTTTCAGTACCTATCCACAGGGGGGAAGAAGCAAAAGACAATGCTTCAAAGGTTAGTCTACATGAGAATATAGGTGACATGTACTGCTCTTTAAACATGACCTAGAAAAAGCTACAATATACTTTACTCAGTTCATGGTCTGAACCTCGTCGTTTAAGAGGCTTGCGCATAAGCTCGCTAAAAGGCATCACATTTAATTTGACGTGCTAAACATGAATAGCCTAAAATCAAACCCCACTTTTACTAAAGCATGCGTTATTCAATGTGAACATCATCAAAATTGAACATACTCTTTTCGTGCCCGTTATTTCCGCTCGAACTCCTCATAAAACTTGTGAGAAGCAGCTCACGTTTCCACGACATCAAATACCGTTGATCATAAGCTACGGCAGCTGAGAAGAATCAGCTCTTCGGTCGCCTTAAACCCTTAGTTGTTGCACTACTATCAAAACGTTTTTATATAGGCGATTCATTACAATTCACATTTATCCTCAAAGTACCGAGCAAATCAAATAAATCAAAGATGGTTGCATTTATTTTGTCATGAGAGGAAAAACTCACTTGGCAAAACTGGGTGGCTTTTGCATTGCAACATTTGGCCATTGAACTCAAGCACTCGTTTGGTAAAAACGCGATACTTCACGAAATCCATGATTCTGAATTTTCAGTAATGAGAAAACTTTACCGAAGTTAGTGAGACGAGAAAAAGGAGAGACGCAGTTCTTTTACGAAGAGTGAATGCCTAGTCCTCTGCTTCACTGTTGGGATACGACGGAGAAGAACCCCTTAGTGGGAATAAGATGGTGGAGCAAATTCTCGAGTCACAATGAGACATTAAATAATCATCGAAAATTGCCAAAGAAGAATGTAAAATAAATTTCTGATCAACTAGAAGCATAGAGGAAAACCTAATGGTTGAAAGGATAAACCAAACGGATCACCAAAAGTGACACCACTAGGCTGTAGAGTAACATCAACTCGATTGTAAGTTCTCACCAGAATCATGTTTGTATGGTGAGGGTGTGAGCAGATCAAGAATCATCTTTTTGGAATCACAAATATGATTGATGGTTCTTTCGTGTGGGTTCGAAATTATAGAACAACGAAGTCAGAAGCGCCATGTGGTAGAATTTTTGGCCCTAGTTACACATCCATGTGATCGGAACGTTCAGGCATAGAGTCGAATTGAGAGAGGAGTACCAGACGCGCACGCCGGTCTTGTGCCTCCAGAAATTTTAGTCTATTCACTTATGCACTACTGAACACAAACAATATCTTGTGTTTTATAAATGTACATAACCAGCATGGTTGTGGTTAAATAGTTTTAGCCTTCAAATGATGTAGAATGGCACACGTGTTTCACCCGATGACTTATTGATGTCTGTGTTTCTCTTTTCAAGAACCACTGAGCAAGTTACATATGCCCTTATAAATTTGCATATCGGCATCACCATTTTAAAAGTTATCTGCTTTCTCCCTCGGAACTGCAGTTATCGGAATGCAAAAAAAGACCCATACTATTCATTTTATCGGAATACTGTAGCCTTTCTGCGAGAGCAAAGTGGGTCAATCTACCTAATGTGATATACCCAGTCAATATTAGGTGAAATGATTCTTGATGGTGAAGCTTCTGAATTTGATACTTTTACGTTATCATTCATTGCTTACAGAGTTAATTTGGCAGAAGAGGCAGCCCTAACGGATTTGAAACAAAAAATAACAACTCATTCCAATGAACTGAATAACGAATTCCGGATCGCTGACCAGGACGGAACAGGTAATTGCTTACATCAGGCGCTCAAATACAGCCTACATACATGGATATAATTCGCATCGAATAGCTCCCTTCATAAAAGCGTCCGATTATGGTCAATATCGTTACGTATACTCGTAATTGGTTCCTTTCTCGTCATGCGGTATAAGCAAACTATTCTCGGTCAAAAATATGTTGTTCGATTTTGTTCATCTTCCGGGCAATAGGCATCTATGACGATTCTGCGTTGGCGATCAGACTTCATACCCGGCGTAGGTGAAATAGCTAGCACCCGATTTACGATACGTTGGTTCGAGTATCTTCGGATGGAGGACAAACTAGATTGACAAGTCCCAATTAGGGAATAATCGGTATCAAGAAATAAAATTTTGGAGTGGTTTTGGATTATGAAAAGGAGGAATATCCGTACACTCCATTCCTGGAACATCAGAGATGGACAAACAATTTAAAAAAACAGTATAGCGTCACGAACATGACGGACAGTGCGTGCCCTTTTGACAACTGATCTCAAAGGAAAGCGGCCAGAAAAAGAGAAATTATCCAATGGAATCACAGAAGAAAAACCACCGACCTTTCGAAACTTCAAGGCATGTTCTTATCGAGGTTGAATCGTTACACGAAAGCCAGTGGGATAAAACCTTTCTCACAGTCGACTTGCTAGCCGGAATTGAAGTCAGCTGAAAATATGATACATTGTTCGAGATGAAAGACTATGCTGGAAGAAGAATTGCCAATCTTTGGAGGCCGTAAAATTCTCTGGCAAAGTCTAGGACTGAATGTCAATGATAGCTGAGAAACTGCGACGAATCAGCTCTTTTATCGCTGGTACCAATCAAAAAAGGAAGTGTCGTGTTACGAAAAATTTATTTTCTATTTGTACATTGGTATTCACACTTCTTTTGCTGTTTTCAAAAACGTGAGTACAATCTGGGTTAGTATAGGAGTCAAGTACTTTAGGACAGGATGCATTTTTATGGCTATACATGCAAATCACGAATATGACGCAAAAGTCCGGTTAAAGCAAATGTACTACAATAGTAACCAATGTACAGCAGGAAAGGAGAACAATACGTCACCCAGTACTTTTGTCGCTTTTTCAAGCACACTAAGTTTAGCCTAATTCGTACGACCCTTCGGACGTAAAAATAGAATTACGTACAAGCACTAGGACATTTCGAACGGGATTGACTTAATTGATCTACCTTTCACATTATATACTCAACCGCTTCTCTAACCCGCTACATTTTGCGGTCAATCTCCAACCGGATAGCCAACGTGTCCTACTGAGGATAAACTAGAGGTTAGTTTTGTTAGCTTTTTTCGAGTCACCGATTGTCCGTCATGTTCCCGATCCCGCTAAGGATCTGCCAGTTGGGTATACGAGGCACATCCACTGTACGGGGATGTCAGTAACACGGCGTGGTCAGTCATAGCCATCATCAGACGACATTTCAATCATGGAGTTTTCCCAGTCAAATGAGCAGTTATCCCATTCTTCATGGGGATGAGAAGAATTCCATTTTGTTCGGAAGGAGCAAATTTTCGTAACATTTTCTTTTGAGACTTTCGAATAAATGCCACCTGTTCTTGAGAATAGCTGCAATGATTTTCAATAAATGAGTTGTTGCTCTGGCGATCAACGCGTTACATCTAAATCGGTCTAAGATCAAATAAGGTAAAAAAAATAATAAAAGGGAAGGTAGGTAAACATGATCACTTCATCAGCAGTGATCTGCCGGGAAATTCCCGACAAGTCAATGCTCACTATTCTCCACTTACTAATGGACGGTGTTTGCTTTTTTCATTGGTTTTGCTTTATACGAAGGCGAATAAGACAAACCCCGATTCCAACGTCTATCACAGGAATTCTGCCGGTGGTTTCAGCTCTACTCGTGAATAATCCTCCTAGACAATCATCAACGTGAACACCGCACTCTCGTTCTTTACATTTACGTTCCGACTATCTATATAGTAACTATTGGCAAAGTAGCAAACGCTTCGAAACATTTCATATCGTTTAAAGCTTTGGACTATTTCACGAACCGTAGCCGAATCGGTATGCTAGAGTGAAACATAATTCTCTTATTTGTTTCTTTCGAAAAACGTAAATAGTAGCAACCATCATATTTAAATCCAAATTTACCAGTTCTTGTATGGCACGACTGTGATGAGGTACTAATCAGCTCAGTATAAGATACAAGTCTAGTATTCCAAAAGATTAGTTTCTGATGCAAAACGTAGCGTTGTTTAATTTACACCGAACCTTCTCATTAGTTGGGTAATGCACTGCAAAATTCGAGTGTAGTTGCAACTATTTATAAGATTATTTCATAAATGAACCAGATTCAGGTTTGAGCAGATGTGAAGTGTAATCTAACGAGACATAAAACAGTGTTCGACGATAAGTGTAGGAGAGTTCTCAAAAGCACGTACCGGAGTGTTGAATCAGCTTCCGTTTAAGTATCCGATACAATGAATCATTCTCAGAGTGCAGAAATGAAGGCAAAACGGGCAGCTCAAACTAACCACTTTCAAACCGAAAACCAAATGCTGTCCCGCAGTCATTCGTTGTTTACTTGGATTTGACTGACTTGAGAGTGAATGTCTTGAGCAGAAAAATTGCTAATGACCAGTTCGAGTTACTACTGTTCAAGTTTGGGAATTTAGTTTTCACTCAAGAAGGTAAACTGGCGTGGAGTTGAAAGAAAATGTCTTAGCGGCAAATGCAAATGACGAAACCGCCGAAGCAGAAGTTTCTGAGGTTCAGGTACCACTCATCATTTTTAGGAAGGAAGCTGCAGCCATCAACTGGTTACTAAATGGGGAAGTTGATCAACGGTGGGAGGACTCGAATAGCTCACGTTCCTCCTTTTCCTATTAATATTCACCGGGAATTTTGTATTGGTAAAAGACAGTCGTTGTTTTAGTAAAGGCATCTCATTCCATTAACATCGACCAAAGAGCAATTCTGAGGAATTATTATTTTGCCACTCGTTCAATATCTTCTTGCCCAAATTCATGTTCATCTTGCTGCTCACTTCAATTCACAGGAACCATCAGTCTGAAGAAGTGGTGTCAGATAATGGAGAAAGTGTTAAATTTGAAGTTGCCTTGGCGTACACTACAACCTCATCTGTGCAAGATGATCCAGGATACTTATCAGGTGGAATATAAAACCACATTCCAGAAAATAATGGTATCGCATACCGTTGCCAAAGTGAGTGACTATTTTACTTCAGAGGACTTTTTCAGTGTCGTGACTGAAAACATCAAGTGTGAGCTGCTGTCACCATCAGTGGGAACTACGGCGAAGAGCGTGTTGATCAATGTCAAAGCCTCAGTGCGTTGAGGGATCTGTGATCCAGGACAGTTAGAAGTGTTTGATCAAAATCTCGTGGAGTTTCCATTCCGCCCCAGATAGTCGGTTAATGAAGATTTGAAGTCGGCTGATTCTGGCCGAAGTGTGCGTAATTCTTGAGATTTCAGTAGTACAACTTACCTACCATTAAAAAAATTGCCATTTGTGTTCGGCAAGTATTCGTTTATTAATGAGATCAGCCCAGGCGCTCAAGCTACCCTGAATAAGAAACTGAGTTGTCGGAAAGTATAAAACAACTCCGATGGCCGAACTGGGAATTTTCTGAACATTCATCGCTATACAAATGCCGGTGAACTGGACTCCATCAAGTATCATTGTAACCACTCTGTTAGGATGACCTTTAGCCCCGCCGAAGTACAGTCAACTACAAACTTTTCTGCTAAAGAGGTTATCAGCAGCAACAAAGAGCATAAATGAAAAAACTCTCTCCGGCACAGGCTTCCATTTGTCTCCTAGCATGGGCCAATGGTTAGCGATACTCCGGTAATCGGAAAATGAGTGTCAAGAACAGAATATGGAAATCTAAAATGGAAATAATATTTCTGGTGCTGATTTTTCCAGATCCAACGGCTTCTGTTATATTCGAGATTCAATGTCTCCCTGATCAGACAGTCGATTTTGATCCCAAAGGAGGTTGCGCATAAATCCAGTGTTGATCACGCCTCTTTTTGTACCTCCGAGTAAGCTTCTTACACTAGAGTGTGGGAAAGAGGAATCAGTGATCTTCTTAGATGCACTTCTGACTCAAAGCGTAGGTGACTTATTGCGACGATGAGCGTGCACCAAGTCAAACGTAGTTTTGCACCGCTTGAGTTAGGAAAGAAAATTCACCTTTTTACCTGCCAAGAGATCAATGACAATGTGCTCCGAAGACATCAGTGAGAAAGAAATATTAGTGAGAAAGGTTTTCTGCTCAAAATGGATAACCAGAACGGTTAGGTGGTCGACTGATGAACATACATATTTCCGAAAAAGGCAACGGTTTGTATTTCGGCAATTAAAATTTGAATTGTTGGGAGAAGCAGCACAAAGAAAACTAACTAATTGTGTTGGTTATGTAATCTACGCAACTAGGATACTTGTTTTGTTTACGTCCAAGTCAACAGTGTTTGTTACCGAAAGAAGTGTCTGATTCTGCAGCCCATTTTTTGTTTATGTACTTACTTGTTCCTATGAGACAAAATATATTCGCTGCAAAATCGGATGGTCATCAGAACGCATCCGTGAGCGTTACCCCAGCGTAGTTGAGGTCTGGAACAGTTCCGTCGGAAACCGACGCAGTTACTTCACATCCATCCAAGACAAACTGTGAGGGAAATAGGACCGAAGCTTTTCTGTGTACGGCCGGACAACGGCTGTTTACGCCAGCGAGATGTCCAGTAGTGAATACTTAGACTAAATCTCTCTTGATTCTCTCAGCATCATACAACACGTCTAAATGAGGCAGATACTTAAGACGGGGCTTGCGGTAATTATTTCACATCTGGTTTCCGGATAAATCGGCGTCACAGTCTGCTGGAACTTCATTACCTCCATCAATCCTCTTCTGTACAGTATCCCTAAGTTCCGGCTTTATTTATTTGGCTGCGGTGAAATGAATATGAATCAATGAAAATGATCTTGTTCTCTAGCTGATCTTCTTTGCAATAAACGAATCTGGGTGGCAGTATGGTCCAATGCTAATTACGCCTTTCTGAACTGCAGTCAAATGCAAGTCTCTTTCGCGGATATTACAAGGGCGCTAATTTTTAATGAACAAAACCATTTTACATAACTAATTTCAGTAAATTATCAGTTTCAAATTGTAGTTCTGTGAAGGTTAAGCACAAATGCTTCAACGTAGCATCGACCGAGTGGATCGATACGACGAATGACAAAGTTTCATGATTAACCCAGACATCTGTACTGCATGTAACTATCGCTAATTGCAAAAATTTAATGAATCGTTAATTGGATTCCTTCTGTGAGAAAACAGCTGCAATCCTAACCGACCAAAACAACTTGTTCACTACTTGCAATGCACACATTCGTTTGTTTGAATTTATTTTTCACATAAATCCTGGATTTCGAGCTAATTTCTATTAGGATAAGCACATCGGAGAAATTATTTTAGTCAAAATGATTCTGAATATATTTGGAGGACAATAACAAAGAACCTTTGTTCATTTCTAAATCATTTTCTAACTCTTTTTAGGCATCGTCAACGGTGACAGAAGAACTGTACAAAAATCGCGACACTCTGGAGGGTATTTTTCGTGCTATTGATAAAGATCAGTCAGGCGAGTCTCTTTGTTCTTGAATTATTTCTCCAGTACTTATTTAGGTACAGTCTAGAAATGGGTCGTGCGAAAAAACATCTTCTATTGTTAATTTCGCGCTATCCCAGGGATCAATTAGACTGGAGAAATGAGGCGTTTGAGTTAAATATTAAGTTCCATTAAACTACACCTAAAGTGACCTTTGATAGCCAGCTGCATTCTGACTGATAGGATTAGCTAATAGCGAGTAGGATTTTATCGTTAATGACACTCTAGATTGACATGAAGAATCAGATTATTGGGAATACCCATGCTTGCATTTTATGAGATTCATTCACTCAATTTTGGAACGTTTTCAGTATAGCTGCTTTCTTTCTCAGGCTAATAACGCCACTGTGACCATCTTGTTTCATTTGTTTCGGATCCTAGAGTGCAATTTCAGCAGAGCGAATGCTGTACGGAGAACCGCACGTGGTGACCGGTTATTTCATGGGTGAACTGCACGGAACATTTTGCTTCGCAGCAGACTTGTTATAAATAACACAATTAGTTATTTTTACAGATCTATTGAATATCGAAATCAAATCAAGTTGGCAGATATCCTTCACTACGATTTGTATTGGGGACGTACGACAACTATATGCGTGCACATCACCAACTCCAGTCCATTGTAACACCGAATACGTACATCCACTTACTTCAAACATCATTATCTAAATCAAGTCCATTGGATACATGCACGAAATGGCGGAAGAAATGGAGGTCAAGAACCTGTTTCATTCGTTATCTTTCGGAAAAGATGTGTATTCAACAGCGTCGTATTGCGGAAAGACTAATCGTTATACAAATGCATGTGAAAAGTATGGGTCTGACTACGTAAATTTTGGAGTAGACACAACAACTAACGTGCCACCACGGTGACTGCAGTTGTAGCAAAAATTAAAAAAACTATTACGGTTCCAAGATTTCCTCAAAAATAAAATAAAAGGTGGTTTTATGTCGAACTTGTGAATCCAGCCTCCCTTATCCTCTTTGTAGATGAGCAATCAAGGGAAGAATATTCACCAAATTTTATTTGATGCTCATGGTGTCGTGTCGCTGACAATAAATTTTTATTACGCCTTTTTCTGATACAGGTCAGCTGTCCATTGAAGAGTTCGTTGCGGCATGTTGTCGACTGCCAAACTGTCGGACACTCACAGAGGACAGCATAGCGGATATGGCTCGTTCAATCGACTTAAACAAAGATGGCCAGATTGATTTCAACGAGTTTCTTGAAACCTTCCGTCTCGTCGAGTGTGACCACGATCGACTCAGTCAAAGGGAAGGAAGTTCTGACATTATATGAATTACCTTTCCACTAAGTTTCAGATTGATTAAACTTTCAATCCTTATCAACAACTCGGACTTTAAATCCAATGCCGCATGTACAACACGTTTCTGCATTGTATAAGACATACCAGAGGATACAGAACTGCGGTGGATGTACACAATACATTAGGTCTGGCAGATTAATAGATTACACTCGTTTGTTCATGAAACCGTCTAAGAGAAAAGTAACAGGCGGTAAATGTCGATATTCTTTGAACTTTCTCGCCAAAACGTTCTTTGTTTCAGTTCTCTCATGATTGTCAACCTTATCAGATTTGTATGGGTAAGGCAAACTGTTGTTGTTTTTCACTTTATTTACAATCTAATATCCCGGATCTTTAGACCAAGGTGATTTTGTACGTAAAGCTAAATAGAACAAACCTCTGCGAAATTGTTTTGGCACTCTGTTGATTCCCTCTAAATAATTATGCCTCCGCAGTACGATTGCATTAAGGTAAATCGGCTGACAATCTCAGTTTTCATAAAACAAACATGCAGTGCTATTACTACCCAAATCCGTGAAATACGCACAACAGGCCGTCCAATAAGGAAAAGTCACTTTACATAAAAGTCTAAGTAATACGGATGCGAAAACCGCTCATCTGACAAGTTACCGCCATAAATTGATAGGTACGCATTGACTGATGAACAAGACGAATTTTCTTATGGGCGCTGATTATTCTCCAATTTAACTGGGCAGTCTAAGCTGATTCCCGAGAGGTCTAATTGCATTAGACATTAGTGTTAGAGAATTCTCGATTTCTTGAAATAACCGACAATGAAAGAAGCTACGTCTTATAGCTCTAACGTAAGTTGTCCTGCTAGACAAAATTCAAACCTACACGAGACATATCACGGATGTTGGGTTCGCTTCTGTTATTCAATCTCCACATTTCTGATTGCCGTATGCAGTGCTGAAAATCATTTGTTCTAAACTATCTCTCATGGAAAACCCATGTTGAATACAGTAGCGAAGAAAATGGGAACCGTGCAGCCGCTTTATCCTTAATGGGAATCATCCGCGGCGCTGATCGATCGTTCCGAACAAGGACGCAAGCCAAGGTTGAACAACTAGAACCTGTCAGATTCCGAAGCTCTTTAAGATTGTTTCTAATGTCTTTGTTCCTTACAGAAGAATCCTGTTCTCGTAAAAGTAGTTTATAGGGGGGATAAATATTCTTATCCTGTGAAGTCCAGTGAAAAACATGGGTGGAACGTCATGTATTTTTAATATTCGAAAAACCATTGATGACTCGCATGACAGCCTAATGGCTAAAATGCTGGACCCATTATCGTTCATCTGCGCTTCATATACCAATCAGGCACGACGGATATGGACTTCTGAAAGCTATTTCCCAGGGTGGATGAGGTTTCCAGTTCCTCCCTGATTCTTGACAATGTCGCTGCACGATGATTTTTTCCAAAAATTAGATGAAATGTCCTGCTGTTAATAACTACCCTTATCACGATAGAGTTATCATTTACAGAGTAATTTGATTGTCTGATGAATTCTAGGTCAGAGGTTTCGAAACAAAACTAACAGATACAGATAACAAATTTCGGATTCTACCTTTGCATGAGCCATCAAAAATGTCGACGAAAATGTAACAGCAATGGTTATTTATGCCCTGCCGTGGTGCATATAAAACAAATAGTTGCGACCCTTTCACTGGTTCACCTATGGATAGTCTTCTCTAGGTAGCCTCGATAGCTCTAAGAAAAGTTCTTCCCCACCGAAGTTTATTTGTTTATCGTTTCATTCGCGCCGCATATATTGTTCCCTGGTTGGTCCCAAACAACCACTGACTGGGTCTGTCGACCCAAGCAGCTTCAGGACCTACCTGCGACAGACAGTTGCGATTCTGTTGTTTGCTCACGGGCTCATAAAAGACTTCTGCTTGGTCAATTCAACCGGTTCATCTGGTTGGCACATCAGCCTTTATAAAGCGTAACTTGTTTAACGCAGACCGCGGTTTTCTTGCCGCAAACTGCAGCAATACACTTACTGCATTTCTTGAAGAACTAACTTTCAGTGTGGTGACAGAGGAAGCTCTCAGAAGACATCAAGTAGATGGAGTGCGTATTGCAACAAAACGGTGAGTTTGTTATAATGCTCTTGAACGATGAAATCAAATTCCAGATAGATACCGCGGCAACAGTAAACGTCATGCCTTTTAATGCTGTATCGAACAAAGCATTCAGATCGACTAACAAGACTCTTTATCTGGAATGGGCCCAAGGTTCATTTGAAACGAGAGGCAAGGTTTCAAGTCACCATATTCAAGAATTATTAATTTTTTGTCGCAATATTTGTGTTAGTCGTCCAGGGCTGTCTTCGTTCGGAGATGTGCATAAGTGGAAAACCGGAATGGTTTCATTATGAGGCGTTTGTTCATCATATTTTCGATAAAGCTGAATAATACCTGAAACCCTAAGAATGCACTTTCGGTGAGAACCTAAGAAAGCCACCAGGAAGGACTACACTAAACATAAGCAAGACCACTGAACCTATGGTATTATTGACCAGGCATGTGACATATGTGGTTAAAGATTGACTAAAATCGGAGTTGGAAACTTCCATATAAAAAGACTTTTGTCAAAAGTCGATGCACCGACGGACTGCGTGAATCACACTGATAGTTACGAAAACATCCCAGGGACTTAAGCATTCCCATCGATCCCAAAAAGCTAAATAAAGCACCCAGCTGATAGCAATTTGCACTACTCAACTTAGATTACATTTCACCTGAGGTGTCAAGTAAGCCATAATTTACTGAAGTTGACTTGGCCTTCTCATCCTAGCACTTACATCTAGACGAGGCCACGATTTATTTCTCCATGTTTGGCGCATTGTACGGTCGTTACCACTGAAGAGCAATACCATTTGGCTTAAAAGTATCCAGTGAGCCTTTTCAGGAGAGGATTCTGCAATATGTAGACGACTTTCGTGAAGCATTTCTCGATGGACGATTTTTGATTAGATCACTGGGGTGCACATCGAAGGGCACTATTCTTTCCTGTCACGATGTGTTTGAAATGGAATTAAACTAGAGAGATAAGTTGAGATTTTTTAACGTAGTACCCTTGTCCCTTGGTCATGCTCTCACTGAAGCGGGTATTGGATCTGTTCCGAAGAAGAAGCGTGCCAACAAAACAATCCTCTAACCACTAACACAGTAAATATATCAAGTATTGATAGAATGTGCAACTATCTCGATATAATCTTAGCAAAGTTAGCGGAATTGCCGTGAATAATCCGCTGACAAACACGTATGACAGAAACGTAGATTTAGGAAGAAGAGCTACAATCAACCTTTGTTTGCGTGGACCAGCTCATTATAAATGACTCTCCACCAGCATAATATGATGCTTCGCTACTGCTACGCATACAGCGTGATAACAATAGATATGAATTAGAAGCCACTGCCTTGGAAAGTAATCCTCCGACAGATTACTACAGCAGAATGTTGACTGTTTGTGAGCAGAATTATTGGGAAGAGGAGTTATTAACAATCGTGTATGTTCTTGAAAAGTTCGGTGATCTTACGTTTGGCTGACCTACACGCACATACTCAGACTATAAACCCTTGGTCATGACCGGAGATAAGCCACTTCACCGAGCATCGACAAGGCCAGATGTGATTCTAATACACCTTGAGGAGTGCAATTACGAACTGCTTCGTCAGTAAGGTAAACAACCTTTTGGAACCAACATGTTGTCAACAGCAAAGCTAACAAATCGTGTGAACGAGCATCCAGATGAAAGAGTGAATATATTTTTGTAGGGGATAGATTCGAATTATGGCAAATATGGGATGACACAGAGGAAGATTCATGTCTAAAATTTATGGAGGAGTTTAGCTTTCAAGGTTGAAAAGTGGATAATCGAACCCCGTCATCGGAAATTCTATCATACTTTAGGTTTCGTGACTAGCTAAAGACAGAGAATAAACTGATTTTGGGGGCTAAGCGTTCATCCATGCTAGAGTAACCTACTGCGAGTCGGGCGTGGTTAAACAAGTTAAACAGATGGCAACCAACAACGTGGTATACAGACAATTTGATTAAGGATAATCTGGAGAGCCGAAAGAGACGCGACCAACACCTGATCGGCCTTGGTGGATTGCAGCGTTGGATACATTTTACCACGAAAAGGCCAGTTGCCGTAGTAATTTCTTCATAATGGATCCGCTAGGGACGGAAACCGCTCTGGTGATCATCGACAAACTGTATGCCAACACCGCGTGATATAGGATTCCGACTGAGGTGACTGTCATCGTTGCCCGGCGCAGAACTCCAGCAGTTATCAGATATATGACGCTTGGGATATCGTATTACCAGTTTACACCACAGTCAATCTAACGACAAAACAGAAATCGCGGATAAACAAGCGAAGATGCTGAATAAACTCAAACCACTATTCGCCCTTCTTAACCTTCGAACACACCTTCGGCAGCTATGGAGATAATCCCGGTGAGGCGTCTGTGTGGAAGACGAACGAAAATGGCCCACATATATGTGCTGCATTATCAGACCCAGATGTACTCTTGCTTGTATGAATGAAATAAAAGCTGAAAAAACTGATGGAGGTACAAAAACGATTATATGATCGGAATGGTAAAATACTGCAATCGTTTAGGCCAGGTTCCATAGTTTGGATTCAACCAATGGAACTGACGGAGAACTCTTAGGTGAAAGGAAATGTAACATCAGGTGCAGCCAAAGAGTCGTACCTGGTACGGTAGGAAAACCGTCCGGTAAGAAAGAGTGGAGAGTCCCAAAACAGAAAAGATATGTTGGATGTGACTTAGTTCTAATGGGTCAGTGCCAGTTTCTGACTAGTTTATAAAGACTTTTGTTTGGCAGACTTTGATCGGGCCACGTAACTGGCCCACTAGGCCTTCAGACTATTATTTGTGCGACGCTGTTTTGTATTGCAGCAATACGCTGATGGTACTTCCTGAATAGCCGGCTTTTGATAATCTCGATCTCGATTTTGAAGAGTAATATATGACAATGAAATCCTCAATCCCCTTTTAGAAGTGAATAACGACACACTTTGTAGATAACAGAACCAAAGACTTACCCCTACTGTTTTAAATAATTATCCCCGAAAACCAAAACTCATTCGTTAATCGTAATACAAAAAGTCTCAGATAAGACAATTTTGACATTATTTGAATATAATTAGCTGTGGAAAATTGGCGGTGAAAATGTTACAATAAGCGAGAATCGTTGTAAGGAAATCCGGTTGCCATTTCCATTTATTATGACATTCCAATCTCTTCAGTGCTGAAATGTGAGGCCACTAGAACTTTGTTAATTACCACCAAATAAAAGTGATTAGATATCGTAACGCATTCCTTATTGCCTTCTATTCTTTGAATAAGGCTAGAGGATAACCACTACCTAAATCTGAGCACCACTGACTCAGTCGTAAGAACTCACGAAGGATTGGCTAGTCCGCTGTCGTAAAATTTAGTACCTAGGTATCGGTTAATCCATTCGACTTTTACACCATATTCATTGACAAGCCATACAAGCTGTTTATAACTACGCGTGATACTCGGGACATCAACGGCATTCCAAACGGATAACAAAAAAGGAATAGCATTATCCGAATTCCAATAAGCATATTAGTCGACCTGACCAATCTCACGATGAAAATCTTGTTAGGAACCCACAGCCTGCCTGTTACGGCTATAACTACTGGCTGGCAGCTGAACATTGGATATTCGGAATGTATGATGCACTGATTTGAAACAACCCGACCTAGTTTGTGTTCTGCTTACATAATTTGACTGAATAACTAGGGATATGATTATTTCAGCAAAATAAGTAAATAGGATAAGTCAGACACAATGGTGACAGTTTTCATGAAATGATTCACCGTGTTATATCAACGCTCAATAAGAAACGAATGGTTTTGAGTGGAATACCCAAACCGTTACGCTACCGGGCTTCGATAGTTGGTCCCAATTTGTCTGAAATCGAATGTAAGCTAGTGACATTTAACCGAACACCAAGACTTCCCCGTGTTAAGATGGAAAACCACATTTGGGGTCTTTTCAACCCTAACTGCGGTTACAAAAATCTCATCAGCACACATTCGGAACGTGTCAGACTTCATCTAAAGATAAATCTATTTTCAGAATTTAATCTAAGTGGGCTAATACATAAGATATATCGTAGATATGAGATCTGAATGGATCGTTGCGATATTACCGACGTAGAAAGAATAAACAAAGGGAAGTGCATGAAGTGTAGAAGGTTTTTATGGGCAAAACTGATTGTTATCGCCGTTAATCGTTCAGCCATGTTTTGCTAGGTAGGAAAGAGGTAAGCCGACTAAAAGAATGTCCTTTATGTGGAGTGATGCAAATATAATCAATCTTAAGAGCAGAGCGGGATTCTATGGACAAGTAATACTATACGGATGTGCTATGACCACCACAGATGCAGATCCACCTGTAAATATTTTGAACTGAGACGACAGAAAGACCTCAGTCCGAAAATTTCCTCAGTCTAACAATGTCTAGTTGGTGAAAACTGTCCACTTCCGACGGTAAACCTAGCCGTATCTTGTGCAGTGAATTGTAAGTCTTGAGGAATTTCGGCCATGCAGCCTTGGATGCAGAGCAGTTACTGTGAATCGAAATGACGTTATCTCAACTGGTGGTGAAACCTCAATGATGTCATCGCCAAACGCATTGACCAGAACTCCAAGAAAGTTAAATTTTTCTGGTACTTGACCTCGCAGTGGACCCGAACTTACGTACGCCCCCAATTAGAGTGGCCGTCCTCTTTGACCAGCAACCTATCAGTATTATTTGTTTACTCATGAGCTGGTGTTCAGTGGAGCTGGTCAAGAAGCGCGTATTTAAGCTTTCACACTACTTGGTGTTATAGTAGATCCAATATCAAGTTAAACTGCAGCTAATCTCGAATAACCTCTCGTTCAGGAATTAATAACAGGAAAGTCAATAATAGGGCAATGAGGTACCAAGACTTCCGGATCGACCTCTCAAAGATGAGACTAGTAGAGACTTCTTGGCTCTACTGGCTATGATATATACACCAGGAATACGTGATCTTTCTTTTCGCAAAGCCGAAAACATTTCTTTGAGGAAGTTCATATAGTTATAGTTGAAGTGTTTCGCAACGCTAACACCGGAATTCGTGTGCCGAGTCTTCAAAATCCCTCGAATGAAACACCTTTTTTAACTTCCTTTACTTGAGTCCCCACTACATTATCCTCCTCATCGATTCTACGATTTTGCAACATAAGGATGTTTTCAAAGGACATTTCTCTTCTTTTTGTGATAATAAAGTACGATTTCAATAATTTTGCCTTTACTTTTATAAGACAAACCCTTACTAATAGAGGACAAACAAGCTTCATGCTTATCGCAAGTCACTTTGAACCGAGTGTCCTGGTTGAAAGTGAACGCCATGGAAATCGAAATCTATTTTTGTTGCCAGTAACGGTTATCATAGGTTAACCATAAACCTAGAAGCTCCCCGACCGACGTTTTCCGCTGGCCTCCAAGGCGACAGCCGACTTTCTTCAGCAGCTGGAGATTCAGCGAACACATCGTCCACGAACTTCAGACCTGTGATACTCACTGGTGGACTAAGCTGAACGCCTGGGTAGCCCGTCACCAAGTTGCTCATAGTCCGATCGATGACATGATTGTATGAAATCGGGGAACGTGGACAACCTTGTCCCACCCTAGAATGAATAGTTATTTTTATGGAGGTATATTCAGATTTGCTTGATAGTGAACGAGAAAAAGGCCTTTAGAATTCTTGGAAGTTTAGTAGGCATGCAGTCAGCCTCTGTTAGCTTCCACAGAGACTCACGACCAACTGAGTCGAAATCGACGCGGAACTCAATGAAGAATGTGATGATGGGCTGCTAAAACTTGTTTCAGAACTTCACGCAGTGCAAACTTAAATAAGTGTGCAGATTCTGCTAGTAGACAGTGTTGAGTGGGGACATTGTCAACCAGTTTGAAACATAAGTTGTCACCCAGAACACTAATAAAGTCATAAAAAATTGTCCGCCACTTTGGTGCCATGACAAAATCCACCGCTGATTTGCATTTCATTTAAAATCACATGAGTGTGCAGCTGGCATTGCATTAAATTTGTCGAACGTCCTAGAAGAAGACGGACCAGAATTCGTCAGGCCACGCAAGATGCCGTGTCCTTGCTGCTCATGCACCAGGAATGTTCGCTTCCATTCAACTGGCTTTCCTGTGTTAATAAAACCCAAAGTAAATAGCAAACAACAAACAAGAGCCAGAACAAATCTTATTTTTCAATCAAACTAATTGGATCCGTAAAACTTTGCGCTCTGGTACCGGGTTCCCGGTTACACTCCATTCCCGTCGCGGCAACACAGAGTAGATCCAAATGTACTGTTCACAGTACACAATGAATTGAAGTGATCCCTAGTTTGGGAACAAGAATGTGAGCATACCGAAAAGTCGCGCCAAGCGTAAATCAGTTTAGTAGATAACAGACATTTCAGACAATCGGTCAGTGTCGGATCACAAAGGCCTTTTTAACAAAGCCGGGTACCATTTACGCGATCGAACAATTAAACCGATAGACGAATCATCTTCGGAAGTTCATAATGTTCCAAAAGTTGATTTCGAATCACTGTCCACTAGTTATGTGATGCTTGAGGCAGCGTTGTACCTGGAAATAAGTTGGTTTAACTTGCAATACTCATGGCGTCTCTCATTTGTGCTAAATAAGCATATCTGCCAGCAAAATGGCCCACTTATACTCAACAGTATCATAATTTTCCCTAGTGGTCACTAGACTCGAAGGCATACTTTCCGAAATTGACATTTTCCATTGGGAATAAAAATTCACAAATGAACATCCAGTGTAACTACTAATCCAGTGATACAGCAAATTATCCGGTTTTAGCCATTGCAATAGCCTCGCACATTACTTCCAAGGTAATGCGACTAGCAAAGCTGAACCTGACGCCAAGGGGCTTGTGACTGGTTTTCAATTGATTTCATTTAGCGCGGGGGCTAGTTGTTATATAGAATAAGAAATCTTTCTACGCATTGAGTATGCAGAAGCTACGATCTATCAAGAAAATTTTCAATTTTTTTCCACCTTGATGTTCGCTTAGATTGGATGTAAACGACCAATCTAATCCAGCGACTGGGTTCATGTAAGTAGCCGTGTGAAATAAAAACAATGGCTGCGAAATGTTGGGTGTTCACATAAACGATACTCGTTCTAGAGCCGCGTCCTCAATAGTTCAACAGTAAGGGCATCTGATGGGGGGGGTTTCGGTCCCACTGCAACCAGTGGTTTCAATCTATGAGTGGGAACAAAGAAATGCATTCCTCATTGCGGATAACATCCGGCTACCTCAAAACACAGAAACAATTTACCTTCATGTGCACTTTGTTTGCCCATAGAAGTGATAGTAAAGCAGCCAACTATTTATCCCCTGTGGATAGATCATATGGTCAACTCGACTTTGCTTTGAATATCAAATTAGTTGGGAAGAGTAAATTGAAATTTGTTTGGAACAGGAAGACACTTTAATCTTTAGGCTCCATGAAACATCAATACTTATTCATACAACTTAAAACAGACGGTACAAGGTTATTCGATACATGCATGCTGACGTGGGCCTGAAAGTGAGTGGCTGAATGACCGAAATTCTAAATAACGTCCACCAACCTACCATGCACCATTAAAAGGGTTCTCAGAAGCATGTTTGTGAGCGATCCAAATCGAATGCATTGTCGTTCACATAACCCAGTCACTAATCATAGGTTTGCCACATTCCCGGCATGCTGACCTTGCGTCTCCAACATATCACACATACACAGCCGTTCCTCATTACCAGTTTCGAACAAACAGCAGGCATCCACACTTCTACTAATTTCTCAATTACATTTCCCTTTATGTCTTTGGCATGATACTTAGTTACAAAAGGGTAAAACACTCGTGCATTACAGGATGCTTGTAGGAATCTGTAATTTAATTTGCCCCCGAATATCTCTTAACATGCATCTTTTGTGTGTACAGATGTACGAATATACACAAAAACAAGTTTTGAAACTTACAGGTACATAACGCCGCGCAACACAATCAGTTTTATTCAGTAAAAGGTTTGTTTGTTCCGGAAGCTATTTGTTTTAATTTTCACTATTACTGAAGTCACCGATAGGAAAGTTAATATCGAACCGCATGATCTTAGGAGGTTTTATCACTGCATTGTAAACTTATAGTGTCGTCGACCTGTTGGAG
Source organism: Fasciolopsis buskii (assembly GCA_008360955.1). NCBI lineage: Eukaryota > Metazoa > Platyhelminthes > Trematoda > Plagiorchiida > Fasciolidae > Fasciolopsis > Fasciolopsis buskii. The sequence goes on from LUCM01007036.1 coordinate 85,456, forward strand.
AAAATTTACAATCCTGGACACTATTTTCACCGCAATCCGATTTGATGCATCAATTTGATATTTGGCATTTGTTCGGTTGCGTTCGTTTTAACGAACATAATATTTGTGCGCGTCTGTTCGTTCCGGTACGTTTGACAGTATATGTTTTCTGTTCTCACTTACCAGTGAGAATTCATGCTGTGATTTGCCCTCCTGTATACTGTGGTATCGGCGTTATTTCGGTACTACGTTGTACGGAATATATTTACTTCGCCTGGTCATTGCCTCGAGTTTTGCCTTCCTTGTTGACTGAGGGGACTTCGTCAGTTCTGGCTTAGGATTCGGACATCGAACAAATAACGATGGGTACAAATTTTCAGTCATAAAACACCAAACCAGGACTGGTCATTTACCAACAGTCAATTTGTTTTGTTTGCTCTGTCCTGTGCCACCTGTGATCTTTGTTCCTACTTCAACCTCACGACTCTCAGCTGGCTTTTTCTGAGCACCTTCCAGCTTTATCCAATTGTCAGGATACAGAACAATCTCACATTATATGACGTGAATGTTCAGCCTAATCACTGCATTCCTTAGATTGGGGTTACAGGTAAGTGACTGCAATAGTGTGTAATTTGGGAGGTTTGGTTCCAGTGCTCATTTTCCGAAAGAAACTCAGGGATATTTATTTCTCGAAAAACCAAAAAGTGATAAGAACATATTACACCGCATCAAACCGTAGCCGGAACTCATGGTATGGAGTCCTGAAAAGACGAGAACTGAAAAGTAAGTTCACAATACAGACTGAGAAAATAACAGGCTTACCTGTGCTTGATTGGTTAAAGTGCTAACCACCTCCGTCATGTGACCAACATAATGGGACTTTTTGAAAGGTTATCGATCCTTCATTCACTATCAAATTCACGTTCTTGAGCGGAGCATATTAGTTACAGCCTTTTTTAACTTCGGTTGTAATCATTTCAGTTACTAGAACAAAAAGCTTCAAGGAGGTGAGTTTCTTTGAATCAAGGCTCGCAATCTAACCGAAAAAAGTGAAAACATTTTAGTGTAATTCTGACTTGCAAAAAACAAACACATGTAACCGCGTGCACAAGACTGTGACAAATTCGTATTGCATTTATACCGTGATATATATAAATATTTATATGCATATGTGTATATAATATATACTTATCAATGAGACTAAACACAGAAAGACCAGCAATAGAGCAAAAATTTTAAATCATAACAAACGAAATGTTTTTCGTGTTTTCATCGTACACATTGTTACGCTGAAGGTTACGAGTTTCCAGAACTCGAACGTTAGAGATTCTAGGCATAACGGCTGAATATCACAGTAACTGGAGTCCTTGCACCAGAAGTATTTCTCTGTTACCCTTATCTTTTAAAATATTTTGGTTTTTGTTGTATTGTTCTGCAATGCTCCCAACTAGCAGTTAGCGAGAGTATATTGGTGCAACATAGTGATTGTACAAACTGAACTGAGCTGATTCTTTAAAAATAGACCCAACCTATTGTCAACTGAATTATGGGTCGCAGTTGAGCGAAACGGGATAAGTGTATGCGGTACTGGCCTTGTGGTCTCATTTCGTGCGCCAACTGGGTGTTGGATAATGCACAACTAAGCAAGCGGCATCAAACCGATTCCTGTCGGCCCTTTGTTAATGGACGGCGTTCTCGATACTGCTGATTAGCTCACCCTGACGCAGTCTCCGTTGTTAGAACAAAGAAAAAGGCGCCCCAGGTCGTATATATATATATATATATATAATATAAACAAAAGGGGTGAAATAATAAGCCATAACAAACCAACTGTTTCTCGTGTTTGCATCGTACACATTTAATGATTTTTGATTGGTTTTGGATTTTTTCATAAGAAGGATGGATTTTACGAACAGGCGCCATAGCATTCGCGCCACTACCTTCGGTTCCGCGCCATATCTCGCAGCGTATCCAACCAAAACAATCTTTATCTCTTGGAGCCCAACCACGAAGGGATGAAGAACCAACCAAGGTCAAACCGAAACTAACTTCTTCATACTTCTATGCTAATTCATAGCCTGACCGTTACGTCGCTTCTTCCAACCTTACCCAGCACGTGCAAGAAGAGCACGAAAAGACAGACGGTGGGGAGGTATACGCAATGCATGTCCAAGCCAGTGAAGATGGGTAAAGTGATTATCTCGGTCAGAGAACGACTGTCTGCACCCAACACACGACGATGCACCTCGTCGTTGCTCACCCGATGTTCCCACTAGACGCGAGAAATGCCTCGGTGGTCAAACATAGGAAGTAGCCAGGCATCATCAACGCGAAAAAGCCAAGTCTCGCAACCGTAATGCAGAATACTGCAAACTGTAACCTTTTACACCCTTCCCTTGAGGGAAAGCTGGATGTCATGGCGGCGCCACGAGTGTCGTAGGTTCGCGAAAGTTGCTATAGCTTTTGCAGTTCGTGATGAGACATCTTCCCCAACAACTGCGCCGGCCGTGATCAGGTTCCCGGGTTACAAGACGCTGATGACTACTTCTAACCAGTCACCACAAAGGGTGAATGCAAGCACAAGCTCATGCTAGTTTTGAAAACGTACCTGGCATTTTGAAGATATAAAATACATCTTATCAGGATGCCTCAATCTCCAAGTGGCTCAATGTATGTTGAATTGTCTGTGACGAAAGCTCGCCGTAAGTCCTAACCCGACCTGATGTATGACGGTGCAACTCTTTGAGGATCGACGTATACTTCTCAGATACTCTATTCCTGAACAGATAGTGCCATAGTGCATACCTATGGCCGTTGGCACTTGGAGAGTAAAACGGTGCTCTAACACCCGCCGGAGAGTTAAGATAAAAGCTACGCATAAACGACCAGTGCGATACTCAGGCTGTTCCTCATGCGTTTGCCTTTCACGCATGTTGTGAAACCTGCGAATAATGACCGGTGAAAGCAGGTTTGACGCTACTGGGTTTAGGCTGATACTCCTATGGTTAACGCAGTCATTGCGCAAGATACGGACAAAGATGGACTCCCTTAAGAGGAGGAGGCTTTCTCGGAGTACCAGTTATTCGAGAACAAAACATGAGGATCTCTAACAAATTCCATCTCTACATCTTTAAACAGACCCAGGAAAAGCCAATCGTAGCCGCTTTGTGACATCCCGATATTAGGACTTCCCTGAGGATCTCCACATTCTTTGTTGGATCTATTGTAATACTGAATGCTTGACGGAATAGCCACAGGAGGCGCTGACGCTGAAGATATCTAAATTTTGCCTGAAAGTACTCCATTCAGCGTACAAGACGTCCCTCCTACTTGTGGATAGAAAAACCATCAGCTTCACATATCGTTTCGCTCATACCTAATGCTTTCCTGCCTGTAGCTCGGATGATTCGAAAGAGCATTGGGGGGAATTTCCCATGGCGACAACATATTCTATCTCCAAAGCTCATTGAGGCGACCAGATCTTGTGTTCCTTACGCAAGCTTGTACTGAGTTCACGTCTCGTTACAAGCCATGCCTCACTATGCTCACTACCATTCGGGATGGACTGGCGTACGTCAAGAAGGCACAGATACTCAGCAGAAATCCAGGGTGTCGCAACGAGTCTGGTCAGGCCACAACGCACTAAGCCGGCAGAATGTAAGGCATTTTCGATAATTGACCATTGATTTTTCGAGGTGGAGGCAGACCTAGCTTTTCAGCCAACGCACTCCGAGAGATTGATAGGCGAGTCGGATAAAATAGCTTGTCGCAATCTGGCCAATGCTGCATCATGCATTTTGAGCGCCCACCAAACCACCTGGACTGCTTAGTGCAAACTAACATGTTATCGGAATCGCGGAGAGTGCTCAAGTACGACGGGCAGTCCTGTAGACGGCCGCGGCATTTGTAGCTAATAGCGATGTAGTCAACCGCTGACTAGAAGAGGGCGGAGGCCAGGTGGCCTACCGGCGATTCGAAAATCTGATGTTCGTACTAGCGACAAATATTTGATGGTCTAAGCACAGAGCCAACAACCGTTCCCCGTTTTCAGAACAACATCAATCGAGACCAAAGGGACCTCCCAGATGCGTCTTATTCCAGGACAGCCGATCTACTGTAGCATCCATGTCCCCTGCTAAAAGCACGATGTCATCCCGACTTTCGGCCTTTGAAAGAAATTGTCCTTGACTAGCTCTTTTGTCACGTCTGCCTAACGGTGTGCATTCTTCTCTGAACTAGTTAACGTGTGGAGGATGGTAAAGGTAGATTAACCACTGAAATGTACAACCTTATCCACTAAACCACAGCATCAATTTAAAGGCTGGTCCATAAGACCCTTGTATCGACAAGTTTGTGTCGTATATGACCACCGAAATCCATGGTGATCTCTTTCTCCATATATGTAACCATCCCCTATGAACCTCGATTTCAGTGTCAGATACCAACACGTTCCGAAGAGAATCATAAAGATGACGCACCAGGTGTAGCTTTAGGTTTATCTGCCAATAATAAGTTTACATTTTGATCAGCAGGGAGACCTTATTTCAGAGTGTTTCTTTGATTCAGTGACACGGAAATAGCCTATTTGATCAGGATCGAGCGTCCCTTCCCACCGCTCTTGTAAATAGGAGGGCGTCATTCGACTTGTGGAAATTTGTCGATTGATGTTGGCGCTGTCCAACTGCTTGAGAACTCCATTCCATCAGTCTGATTTACGTAAACGCAATCAATAACGTGACTTCATTGAATCTGATTCAATTGTTTTGATTGTTAGTTTATTTTCTATCTACTAATTATACTTTCCGGAACAATCTTTGCAGCTGACTTTGTAAATTCAGCTGATTTCGTGCTGTGTGTGAATGACATTATTATTGTGCCAACCGACCGGAAGAAACCACCGGTACCGTAACTGCCAAGATTTTCTGTCTGCTCATGATGTGCCTCAAACGCAACCTTTTCGATGGATGTCAGCTGTGCATTTTCTTCGTTTTGTGTTGCTTATTGATTTCAATTTCACTAGTATTATTAAAAGCCGTGGTAAAAACCTGTCATCCAGCAGGAATGTGTTTGGGTCTGAATTTCTCAACATTGTATATTTGTACTAGTAGCAGGGCTCTTAAACTCAATAAGAAACGGAACAAATGAGAGCCTTTTGCTCAATGGAAAAGCGAAAATAAATTCCGCGAATGGCAATCAAACAAGCGGCCTGCTCAAATGAAACACGTACTCTCGCCTAGGCAAAGATTTCACCAAGAGATCTGCTCAACGCGTTGCTCCCCATCACCATACATACGGCGTATCTATCTGCCTTCTCCAAACAACCAATTATGGCGTGAAAGAAACAACAACCATTATTATGTCCGCTGAGCACCTACCTCACGAAATTCCAAACACATGTCGATACAGCTCGTCATTAGTTCAAAACAGTTGCACTCATTAAGAGTCCAAACGGAGAAGAGGAACAACCAACGGTGTTTCAAACCACTGATGTTGACAAGCACAGGATCGCCTAACGGAACAACAGATAAACGAATGTTCACTGGGATCAGGGTCAACAAAGCACACTCGGCTATCATTCACAGGATAACCCGAAGCAAGCATGAATGCTTGCATTTGAAACCAAACTATCTCAAAACCGATGGGTGAACAGAGGGAAGAAGGCAGTATATGGGTTACAAAAAATATCTAAAGAAGCAAAGTCCTGTAGGATGGTTCAGGAGATACAGCACACATCTGCCTTACTAATTCGATGAATTTGAGTAACAGCAGCTCGTTTTCATGTACGTCATAATATGGAGCCCGGGCGAAAGCATACTTATCGATATCCACGCTATTCGAAGCAA
>LUCM01007038.1:11055-68433 GCA_008360955.1 Fasciolopsis buskii
TGCTCAGAGTTCCCTCTCTTTTATTCAACCTGTCTCTTCTGTCTCCAACCCAATCTGTTTGCCCCTTCTGCCTACCCACAGTATCTCCATTGGTAACACGCCCGATACTCGCAACGGTTTATTGTCAAGTAGTGTAGTAGGTGGTTTTCAGTCTGTTAGCTCACATTTTCTCAAGCCTCGTCAGCCTTTGAATCTCGGTTTACTCAGTTTGCGCATTCTAATGCAGGTTAGCCAACAGGCGTGTTTAGCTGTGATAGTGGACTCACTTTCGATTGATATCTACTGCATCAGAGGAACACAAATTCGGGATTCGAGTAGAGTAATTCAACTAACTGCGCCAAATGTTGCGTCGAAGTTTTTCCTGCACACTTCAGGAGACGAAATAGCTCAAGCTGTGAGTCAACGCGGTGCAGGAATAATCCTGAGCGAGAAGGTTGAAGCGGCTCTTCGCGACTGATTGGATCCCGGTTAACAGTCGCTTGTGCGCCGTGAGACTGCAGCGATCAGTCGGCGTTCGAAAGGATAGTAGTGTTAAGCGCAGTTTATGCCATTTCGGCACACGCCCCAACAGACTGTAGTGCTGACACGCAAAAAGACGAGTCTCGTGATGAGCTCGTCACTCTTGTTCGGATGATCAAAGGGTCTGACATTGTAGCGGCAGAAGGCGCACAAGTTGGAAAACTGAGTATATCGTAAGCCTGTTTAGGTGGGCGTTGCGCCTTTCCCACTCAGCGAACAGATAACGAAGAAAGGCTTCTCCAATTTTGTGCGGACAATGATTTATTTCTGTCTGGCACGAATTTCCGACACAGTTTGCGTCGTACAGCGACATGGCGCTGTAACCTGGCAGGTAGTGTGAGCCAGGTCTACCACATTGCAGTAAGCTACCGTTGGTGCGGTTCTGTCCAGAACTGCAGACCGTGCTGGACCACGTACGTCGAATCGAACTATGGTTTAGTTTTAATGGGCATTTTGCTGAAGCTCAACGGCCATCGACACAGACTACAAGCCCGACTGATCTTCGGACGTCTATGTGATTCGGCTGTTCACAAAATTTATGAGCATAAACTATCCGAGAACTAAGAACTTCGACGAACTGTAGGGTCAAATCAAGCAGGCGATACATTTGGCAGCAGATTTCGCCTGTGGTCCTAGGTTTGGCGTTCACCAAAGATACTGAATATCCCAAGGATCTTTGGAGATCCCTAACTGCAAACAGGTGAATAAGATGCATCGACAGTTGCGGCGTCTGTTGACGACAAGCCTTAAGAATGATTGTGAAAACTGGTGGGTTAAGGTAGCTGAAGAGATGAAAGTAGCGGCCGCTTCAGGTAACGCGACAGCGGTGGGCGGCGAACTTTGGTTAGTGAAGTCGTCTGCGATAGGAATAGAAAGCTCTCATCCGTGGTAGACAACGAAGACTGGAACGTTGGGCTGAACACTACAAGGATCAGTTTGGCTGACCGCACGCTACCGTATTTAGGCCGACATCCGGAGCTGCAAGTCCTTGGGAGGTGTCTCTTGACCCCCCAACGGAAATGGAAGTAAAGTAGAATATTCGACTTCTGAATAGAGAGAAAGCGGCCGGTCCAGACGAACTTCTCTCATTTCGTTTCAAACTGGATGAAGAGGTCCTGATGAAATCACTTACCTCCTTGCTTCGTGATATTTGGAACGAGGGACGTACTTCGTTATCGTAGGGTGAGTCACTGATTGTACCCATCTTCAAGAAGGAAACATGGAGCGATTGTGGCGGCCATCGTGGGACTAGTTTAATTCCGACAGTTATTAAGGTCATAGCTTCGATATTGCTGTGCCGTTTGACACCGATTCGCGAGAGTAACATCCGCGAACACCAGACCAGATTTCGTCCGTGTCGAGGTTGCATCGACCAGATACTCACTCCTCGGCAATTATTTGACACGCGCCATACACACCGTCGCCCTACGATCGTATTCTTCCTGGATTTGAATGACGCGTTCGACTCAGTGGATCGGATAGCAATATTCAGTGCTCTCCACCGGAAACGGGTTATGCCAGTGAAGTTCATGAGCCTTCTGCAAGCGTATCTGCGGTCGCGTGAGAGTATACGGCGAACTGTCACGTTCATTCGAAACAACTAGTGGCGTTCGAGAAGGGTATCCCATCTCTCCATACCTGTTCAACTTCGTCACGGACGAGGTGATGGAAGATGCTTTAGGAGGTCTCCGGGATGTAGGAGTCGAACTGGGAAGTGGAGGGAATCTGTGTGATGTAGATTACGCAGACGACGTTGTGCCTGTTCGAATCTGGGGACCACGCACAACGGGCACTAGATAGACTCTCGAGATCGGTCGCTCGGTTTGGCATGTGGTTTGCACCTTCAAAGTGCAAAGTGTTCTTGCACGTAGTAGTGTCGAACTTGATACTGGATGAAGAGAAACTAACGAAGGTAGCTTGACAGTTGAGGTAAACATGCGTATACCGAAGGCTTGAGTGGCTTACGCTGGACTGAGGCACTTGTGGCGTTGGCCCGATATTTACTTAAAGTTGAATGGTCGTGTGTACTGTGTTGCAGTTCGCTCAGTGTTGTCATTTCCTGTCGAATCAGAATGATTGAATTGTGCGTTTGTGCAATCCGACTGTTCCGTGTGTTGTCTACTGCAGTATTCCTGTCTTTTCCCTCCTATGTATGTCCACTGCCTGTTCACTTTGGACATTCATTCTTTTTATAGAAAAATGGTACTACTCGGGAGAAATCAAAGGTCACTGGGGATTGCTTTGCCGTTTAACGCTGAAAGGTGATTTTAATGATGCTCTGACCGCAGGGTGTTTCTGACGATCAATTTAGTGACCAACGGCCACAGTGGACCTTCCATTTATGGTTGCAAGTAAACCAATGCATGTGGATATCAACCTTTCATCGGAAATTAAGGTGATCAAGGAGGTAGACGTTTGACTTTGTCGATCATGTAATTCAAGGGTATTTCGCTTATCCAGTCTGTATATGCAAACAGCTGAAGCCGAGTTTACGGCCGGGAAGGGTGTTCGTCAGGGTTTCTCCTTTTCCCTCTTCCTCCTCAATTTTGTTATTGTGGTGGTTATTTGGGTCGCCTTATTCTCATGCGAAAATAATGGCATTGATATTTACGTAGACACGAACCTGGCCGATTTAGAACATGCGAGTGACTTTGTGCTACTGAGTGAAGACCGCAATAAGTTTTCCTCGATTGTCTGAACGATAGTGTGTGTATGTTTAGGATGCGTTTCGCACCTTTGAATGATAAAATGCTGTTAAGGGACTACTTTGGCTCAAAGCTGAACCTTGTTTTTGCAGAGGAACAACTGGGTAATGTGGATAGGTGTAATTATTTGGGTAGCTGCATTTCATCATGCGGATGAAATGCCTTCACGCATACAGAAGGGTTGATTAGCGTTTGCTGATTTGAGGCATCTGCGACGTCGGCGGAAGTCCGGTTAACGATCGAAAGTCGGGTATACACAGTAGCAGTGAGGTCGGTCCTGCTAAACGCCTTCAAAACATGGCCGTTGAGAGCACATATGTGAAGACTTTCAGTGTTTGAACACCGTTGCCTCCATGGTGTTGGTAAAATATGGCGGGAGGATTCTATGACTAACCCAGAGGCTAGACGTAAGGTACTGTATCCTTGGGTTCAATCGTTAGAATAGTCACTGAAAATGAACATATTTGGGTGACTAAGGCATGTTTTATGCATCCCCTCAGACCACCGCCTCGTTGCTTCGATGTTGCCAGTCGTTGATGTGAGAAAAGTGGGTCGTATAGGTGCAGTTAGACTAGGGGGTTGGGGTGCACGAGATCCCTCGAAGCGAAGGTTTCAGGCAATAGGGGATACGACTCAGTGCCACAATCAATGGCATTTATGAATTCGAAGCCTTTCTTCTGCGGCAGTTCTTCAACTCATCGCTTTGCAGTCGATCTTCACTATTGCTCGTCCTTTTATTTTTGGGCAGATAGCACTGTTAGGTCGCAACCAAAACCAGAGCCCGTCGGTGCAAGGTTAATGGTTATATATACTGAGATTGATATCATGGGATCAGTTTAATCCCGACGATTAAGATGACTCAACCTCGATAATACTGCGCCGTCTTACGCCGATTCGTGAGATTATGTTCCGCGAACAGCAAACTGGATTTCGCACAGAATAAGGTTTCATCGATCATGTTTTGCCCTTCGCCGGGTGCTTGAAATGTACCACACATTCACTATCGGCATACAATCATCGTTTTTGTGTTTGAACGACACTTTTGACTCAGTTAACCGAATTCCGCTATCTAATGCTCTCATCGGAAAAGTGCCATTAAAGTTCGCGAATATGCTCCGAGAGTTGTGCTTGCTCACTTATAGTCATGCAAAGGTGTGTGATTAGCCTTCAAGTTCATTTGAAATGATTAGCACAATGGAACTGCACCTTGACGGGGTGTACAGCTTTCTCGGCTCCATGAGTTAACTTCCGTTACATGATGGCTTATACTAATTCGAAGATTCAATCATTCCTGGGATGCCATTGGGTAGAGAACTGACGGGGTAGTCTCCTGGCCCTCCAGCTTGGGAGGTGATTTGAGCTGACGACTCCATCGGGAAAACTGAGTGAAAGAATAAGTAACCGAAGAAGATGAGCTTTCACCTAGCCATCCTGTCGCCTTGTGAGCAGGATTTTGTTAGAACAGAAGGGCTGAGAACCCTAATCATCCTTCTTCATAACGACTAGACTCATTAGCAGTACTCGTCTACCATCTCCAGCGGACTATATGAGAAAAAAGAGTCCCATATTTCACCAACCATTGCGCAAGATAATGAGGACCGCGCTGCCCGTTGCATCGAGTAGGTTGAGTAGTGCAAGAGTGCTGTTACCCATAATTTTCTCTTATTCAACTTGTCTTCTGTTCACAAACGTCCCTCTTTACCCCTCTTCCTGCCCTCAGTACTCCCACCGATAACGCTCCTGAAATTTGCAACGGTTCACTGTCAAATGCCGTCAACCTGGTAGATCGCAATTTCTCAGATTGCAATAAGTTTCTGGATCTCGACTCTTTCACTGAGCGCACTCTCATATAAATCAGTCGACAGGCGTGTTTAGCAATTGCATTAGATTCACTGACGAGTGACGCTCGCTGCATCAGTGAAACGCGAATGCAGGATTCACGCAGTATAATCCAATTAGCTGCGCCTCATACCTCATCATGACATTTCTTGCGTATCTCACAAAACGAACCATCTCGCGCTGCGGGTCACCTCGAATGGATAGTCCTGATTGCTAAGGCTGAAACGGCCCTTTCAGATTGCGTTCAGTTAACAATTCATGTCCCGTAATACGCCAACATTCAGTTGGGGTTCGAAACAATAGCTGTTCAACGCAGCCTATTTGTCATCTGGGCGTATGCTCTAGCAGACTGAAGGAGTGGTACACAGAAGGACGAGTTTCATGATCAGCTCACTGCTGTCAATCACAAGAGCAAATGTTCTGACATTGTATTGGTGGCTGTTGATTGTAACGTAGAAGTCGAAGAACTTAATGGATCAGAAGCTTGTTTATATGGGCGTTATGCTTTGCCCGCTCAGCGTACAGATGACGGAGAAAGGTCTCTGCATTTTCGTGCAGGCGATCTATTCCTAATTAGTATGCCACAGCTCGCCTTACACAGCGACGTGGCGCTCCAAATCGACAGCAAATTCGAGTCTAACTGACCATATCACAGTGAACTGCTGTTGGCGTGGTTCTTTTCGAAACTTTGGGTCGTATCCAGTGCAACTCAACAGCCATCGACCCAACCTGTAGACTCGTTTAGCTATTTGAACCATTCATGAGCTAAAACTATCAAACGAACTAAGAACTCGGACAAATGGTAGTATAAATGACGACTGAAATCAAATCAAGGAGGCGATGAGTTTGACAAGTGTCGGACGCGGTCTCAAGTCTATTCTCCATCAAATACATTGAGTTTTTCAGTAATCTCTGAGTCCAACGGAACAGAAACACCAGCTCTCGAAGTATGTAAAATAAGACGGGATCTACAGCGTCACGTGGCGACAAACATTAAGAGAAACCGTGAAAATTAAGGGGACTAAAGCAACCGAAGGAAGGAAATCACCCGTCGCAAGTAAGAGTCACACTGTTCAAGCTTATAGCAAACACCGGTGGACTTCGGTTAATGAAACCGTATGCGTTCGAAGCGGAGAGTCCAATAGTAATGGAGAGCAGAAGCTCGACAGTTGGACTAAATACTTCAAGGTGCAGTGTAGCTGGCAGCACACCAAAGCAGTCACTGCAACACCAACGGCTGCAAATCCTTGCGAGGTATCATCTGACTCCATAAGGAAGTGGGAGTGGAGTCGAACATTCGGCTATTGAAGCAAGGAAAGGCTGCCGATCCTGACAAACTCTTCCCAGTTCTTTTTAAATTAGGTGAAAAACCCTCGATAAGAGCACTTATCTCCCTGCGTCGTCACATTTGGAACGAGTAGTGTATTCGGCTGTCATGGGGGAGTGGGTAACTGATTCTACTTATCTTGAGGATCATACGCAATGACTACAATGATCATTGGGTGTCAGTTTCATTCCAATAATGACCAAGGTTTTAGCTTCGACAGTGCTGCGCTATCTGACATCGTTTCGTGGGAGTTATGCCTCTGAACATCAAGCTGGATTTCGCACACATCGTGGTTGCATCCACCGCACTTCGTCCTCAACCAGCTGCTTAAAACGCATCACGCATACCGTCGTCCGACAGTCGTAGTTCTCCTCGACTTGAAAAGCGCTTTGGACTAAATCGGCCGAACAGCGCTATTCAGTGCTCTTTCCCGGAAGGATATACATGAAAGGTTCATAAATCTCCTACGAGCAATGCACTTGGATATCCATGGTCGTATAGGTATACAGGGGGTTATTGAGTTCATTTGAGGCGACCAGCAGTGTTCTATCTCTTCACTCCTATTTAACTTCGTCGGCGACCAGGTAATGGTGCACGCTTTAGAAGGCCCTCAGAATGTAGGCGTCAAAATAGCTAATTGAGAGAAGCTGTGTGACCTGGGCTATGCAGATGACCTTGTGGGTTTGATCGAGTGTACAGAACAAACGCAATGTATTGTATAGATTTTTGCGTACACTAAATAATGTCGCATTTCAGTCAGAAAATATGAGGTTAAGAAACAAAATAGGGAAAAAAGAAATTAATAAATAAAATAAAAATACACTCATTGCCCCGTAAAGAATATAAAAGAACTTATCCAGGAATAATCATAACGCATTAGGACAGGTTGCTCAGGAATTCGGCTGAAACCCGATCACGGTCTGTCAAAGTATGGGATAGTGGAGTTCCTGTAGATATTGATTATGGGGGGGTATGGAACGAAAAGCGGATCGTGTCGAAATGTGAGGACGACACTTTAAAAGATCGTTGTGCAGCGAACAGGTTGGTTAGAGCTGTAGCTTCACTTTGCATGCACCTTGTACCCTTGGAGTGTAGAATGCTGTCATAAAGTGAGACGATGATAACAATTAAGTTGATACTAGAATGAGAGGATCCAACCATTTTTGGCCGTTTCGTTTACCTCGTTAGCTGAAGGATGGTAGCACGGTGGTAGAAGTGAGCATCCCTATATCGAAGGCCCGAGGGGCATAAGTTGGACATAAGTACCTGTGGCACCGGCCTGACATTTTACTAAAATTGAAAGGTCGTGTTTGCTGCTGCAATCCGTTGTTGTATGGTTGCGAGACATTGAGCCTGTGTGCTTCAGAACATTTTGGTCCCTATTGGCTTTCGATCACCGATGTTTCCGTAGCATCGTTAAGACTGGATGGAACAGCCGTGCCAGCAATAGTGAAGGTAAAATTCGATGGTTGAATTACCAGCTCTGAGAACATTCTACTGAAGCAAACCGGCTTGTTGGAAATCTTTGGTTTGAGCTCATGTTGTGTCTCGCAAACACATCTAGGACACCGTGGCTTATTCCTTATTTCTTCTTCGTAGTGGAAGAAGCCACCTGGAGGTCACCAGACAACGTTTAGGTGGGGAATGAGAAGCAGTATTGTTGTATTATCGAGTTTGGGTGATCTATGCATACACTGAAGCACAAGACGCAAGCACTAGCGTCGCACGATAGCACAGGAGCACACACCTTGTGGTCTAGTAGAACACAAACACACTGAGGATTGGAAACACAGTTCGGGCTCAAGTCTTTAAGCCCCGTAGTCGCACAAGGGATGGAGCAAAACTGTTGCTCCCTTGAATGAGCAGCCACACAGAACAGAAAAATGGCGCGGAATACCAACAGCTAACCCAGCCGGCTAGCGGAAGAAAGAAGACGAACACAAGGCGCTACTGTGCGTTGGTGACCCACCAATTCAAATCAAGTCGGTATTCAAGTGAGCTCTATCGTTTACATAGTTTTGTTGGGTGGCCTTAGTCGATATGTGGAATAACCAATCATAGAACGAAGGTTGACGAATCTTTTCGCGGACATAAAAATTTTCAACTGTGCATTATTTAAAATAACGTCAATTTGGAAATACTGAGAAAAGGGCAAGTTATTTTGGAAAATTAATAGCAGAATTAAAATCAGCGACACCGAAAACCCAGAATGGTCACCGACCATAACAAGTATAGTAAATTTGGGCAAATTGTTTTCCAGTTTTCCGTGGTTAGGGTACAAATGTTCGTTCAACCATTTCGGTGGGGGCACCAGCGGATACGAGAGCGAGCTTCACATATGATCATTATCTTTTACTTCCTTTAACAACGAAACAACAGCGTGCATCATTTTTCAGGATAGGGGTTGCGGCAACAGAGGGAATTTGATCGGTGGTATGAGGATTTAAACCCGCGACCTTCACCTCCAAACGCCACTACCTTATCCGCCTGGCTACCGCCAGCAAACGTTAATTTCTATCGAATAAAATTGCCGAATAAATGGGTGTTTATGCAGTTAGACTGTGTATTCTGTGTTGGCTTCCACGACAAGCTTCTGTTTTTCTATCTCCATAGGTAGCGCCCGGTAGATCTTCCCTTACTGTTTGACGTTTTATGATCACAGTGTATATCGATTCGAAGAGGAAATAGAAAGACGCCTTGCAAATGGGTTTTTAATGGGAACCATGATAATGATGTATATTACGTAAAAACCGTATAAGTGGTTTTCTCACCTGGCCAAACAGGCAGATGGATGTCATATCTGCAACCTTATGGCAGCTGTTGGCTTACGTAACTGCAGAAAAATTAAGGTGTTGCAAACGATGATAATCAATCCGTGTGAATTCACTAATAAGCTTTTTCGCTTAAAAAGTGAGGAATGTGGTTGGTGTATAAAAAATAAATTTATCTTAGACATTCTTAGTCACAAGATTTACTGTGCTTAAGAGTTCTATGTGCAGTTCGTGTACAACTATGTTCGACTTCTCCAGTCACGGGCACGGACACGCTTTTGAATGTGTGTACACGTGCAGAGTCACAGTTATTGCCAAATGATTTTGGAGAATTTTTTTCACTAAGCATTTCGAGTGCCTTTTCTTGGATCGATCTGAATGTAAGTATGGCTTACGCCCGCATATGAATTTAGCCAGCTAACTTATTCTGATGTCTGAGCTCTTAGGACTTCTGGTTTGGCTCTTAGAGTCTGTATTTCATCAACCATGGGTGTTTTAATGTCTCTCTGGAGCGTTCGTTGGAGGTTAACGATTGGCCGCTCATGCATGATGCACCTCTTCGCATCGATTTTTGTCCGAGGTAACGAATGCGTGGAATTCTTTACATTGTTTAGAAGATTCTGCTCGTAGTGGGGGCTTAGTCGAAGGAAAAGTTGTATTGAGTAGTTTTCCATGCTTAGGAGATAATTACTATTTGATGTATGCTTTTGCAAACGGTTAATGCCGCTTACTCTGCGTGAATTCAAATTCGTTTCATTTCACGTTCAAGGGCAAAACAAAAGGCGTATTAAGATTCCTGCTGATTTTACCATTTCACCTGTTGATGTACATATTCATGCATGATACCTAGTCTGCTCTACGTTATCCTTCCCTGTTTCGTAGTACTTCTGTCCGTATCTTCTTTGCTACATGGTCGAGATAAACAATTTGTAGTCCTCTCCGGGATTGCGATTCTGGTGTTTCGCAGCGAACTGATCCTATTCTATGGTCCTTGCCTTCTGTACGGTTTACTTCAGGGCAGTGTTCGGTTGCGACCGGCTCTCTGGTTGACGGCTTTCTTAACTGCGGTCAGCAGTGTAGGTAAGTCTCGATATAACAAACACTGCTTTTCTCGTTTATACTTGTCTTACCTTTCTAGTGACCGTTATTCCGCACTGCTGAGAATCGATGATAATAATACTAACAGTAACAGTGGTACCAACAACTACTGATCAATAAAACCAGGTAGATAAACAGACGAATCAGCGAAGAAATAAGACACGAAACTGTTAAATGTGGTGACTATCCCAACGTTTCTGGTATCGCTGGTGTCAGTTCTGTAATCATCTTTCCCCAAGAAACCATGATTTCAGGGATGCTTCGAAATTGGAGGTATTTTAAATATTGCGCGACTGAAAATTTCTGTAGCAGCAAAAATTGCTCAAAATCAAATCTTCTGATTGGTTGTTCTATCAATCAAGGTCGCACCAAAAAACTGCATTAACGATAGAGCTCACTTGACTCATGACTTGTATTGGTGGGATAGCGATAAATGCGCGGCTGTTCTGTGTTTCTCTTTCGCGAGTGGGATGGGCTAGCCGTTCAAATTCTGT
The DNA here is from genome assembly GCA_008360955.1 of Fasciolopsis buskii. Lineage (NCBI taxonomy): Eukaryota > Metazoa > Platyhelminthes > Trematoda > Plagiorchiida > Fasciolidae > Fasciolopsis > Fasciolopsis buskii. Next base: position 21,809 of record LUCM01007038.1, read on the forward strand.
GACAATAAAAGTTGAATTTTCACCATCAACTTATGGAGAAAATAATTTTACTCAACCAAAATTAATTAAACTGGGTTGACAGCTGACACAACAATCATTTGTTAAGTGTAATAGTTTTACCAGCCTGTTCGTATGCGTATGGGACATTCGATTAACACCAGTCCCAGCTGTCCCTCATTTTGTAATCAAACACTCATTGGTCATTCAAAAGTGTGAGGACCAGAAAACATGGTAAATGGTGATAGGTGATCGGTACGTAGTCACCTGTGTGATCCAGATGTTTCTGGTGAAACGCCTCATTAAATGCGGAGCTTTGATTATCTTCTAGATCCATTCCCTGAGTATCAGAGAGTAGGCTTTCTAACCGTACAGTGTTTAGATTAAGCTTTGTTGAGTTTACCCCAATTTATTCATTATTCCCCGTTTACCATTGGTTCTGATAGAATTAGGCATCTTGGTTCTCAGGACGCTACCCCGAACTAACAGAGCTCATAAGCAGCCATGACACCGAGATTTGGCATAAGACCTCAGCTGGCCACATGTTGCAACACGTTGGTATATACGGTAATGCATCCAACTTCCGAACTATGTTTGGTGATCAGTGACTTGGACCGGCTACCTACTGTGTTCCAAATCATTGTGCACTCAGTGGCATGCACATTCAATCAATCCACAAACAAAATTTGCTTTTACGACACTGGAACTGTTGACGAATCCGACGCGCATTAGGTTCTGTGCATAGATGCTAACCAATCTGACACGTCTAGAAACATCGTCCCCCAAGATATCCTTTTCCAAAATGCAAATAAACCAATGGCACCTTGTCTATTTGCTATGCTGTAGGTTTTGTCTGTAAGAGTTCAGTTACCTTTTTGTATAAAGCAGAATTCTCATTGTTAACTGCCCGACTAATGCGGCCGACACTAATTCAATTTTTTCTCATCTTGTTTTCTCTCCCTATTGAATAGCCATGAGCGTACTCATCGATTCGATATTTTGGCGACGCGTAGTTTGGCCAGAAGGCATTGTATTCTACTACAACACTATTCTCAACAAAAGTGGAGATTGGGGTGTATCCTTTGCGATAATGAATGTCAACCAACTCTTATTGTTTCATTGCAATACTGTTTTATCATTGTGCCCTTCTGTTCTGTCGTAGTGGCTAACTCCGTCGACCTCACTCAATCTTTTTGACCCTCAGTCTGTCCTATCCTGCTTAATCAAGCCAGTGCGATCAAATGGCTTTGGGCCGGTCAACACGATTGTTCTTTGTTTGTCATAATCAGACGATTCTTACGTCTGCTTATGTTAGCGCTCATTTGCGGTTTTCCCTGGTCTAACGGGTTCATTGTCTCTTATTTTGTCTGCGTTTTGAGTAACGCCTTCGCTTGCCTCCGAGTGTTACAAAAATCAGGCTACTTTCAATCAATCTGCGACTTAGGACGCTTTGCTGATTCCTTATTTGTCCTCTGGTTTGCAGTCGACCCACTTCCAAGCCCGCGCGTCCTTCAACTAATACGAGAGGGGTTTGCCATTCAGTTTTGTTCTTCCGGAGATAACTGTGCTTCACATTTGTATAATTCATTGTGCCGAAACAAAGGGAGCCTTGAATACTTGGCATCCGCTAGTGACCTCTTAAGCCTACTTGAGGGGATGACGTAAAAAACATCAAAAAACAAGAGGGTTATTGCATGGAATTTTTTGTGTATTCTGTGGCGTCTGTTCATTTACCTGTAGAGGCAGTGCTCCACTTCGGTGTGGATCCTGATGGATAACGGACAATATAAAGGTGAAGAGTGGAATGTGCTACACTTTGCATAATGTTTGTTTTCTTTCCTTTTTTCTTCATTGTTCTCTTCGTCCGTCGTGGTTTCGATGGCCCAGATTTGTGCTGAACACTAGAGTTGAAGAACTTTAGTTCCTACATTTTAGCGCTTGACAGCCCACTTATCCTAACCCAGTGTGAGCGAATCTCCTTAGTATATTTTTCCCTCTGCCGCATGAAGATGTCAATATTACTGGTAAGGGCCAGCCGGGTAGAGAAACGATCGGCTACGAGGACCAGGTCGCACCCCAGTCTACCACAAATTTGTTTGGTCACTATTTGCACCAGTCTGTGTACAGATTTTGTGTCATGAAACCAAAGCGAAAAACTAAAACAAAAGGTGAAAGAAAAGAGAATAAGTTTATATAGAATTCATCACACATGTTAATTCTTCCTGCCCCAAATTTTCGGTTGCCTGTGGTCGCCCATGGGTCCACCTGTGGGCTACTGCACTACTCGATCTGTAGTCCAAAGTGGGAATTTTTGTTGGAGGATGCACTTCTAGCCGTAGTGTAACCAGGCACGATTTGGAAGACGGCAGGAGTCTACCAGACAAACTGATGGCCGATTGAGCAGTTCATGCACCTCTTGGTAGACCCTACTAGGTTAGTGGAACACGATAAGAGGGTATTGACCTTATTTCCTTGGCGGATCACAATCAACATATCACAGTGCACTAGCGGACTCATAGTATGTTCTAGAGAATACCTGTCAGGCGAAAATCTACCACTGTCCACCTTGCTGCTGCTTGCCCGCCTCCGTTTATTCAGTGAATCTGGAACCACTTTAGTCACGATTAAGTGTCAGCATTCGTGGCTGTTCCTTTGTCTGCAACTGAGAGACATGCCAGGTGGTATTCAAGTGAATTCCGGCCAATATCCTACGAATTTTTCAAATTCTTAGTGTGTGATTTATCGCAGAAATACCTAAATTCGAGCAGGAACTCTCATCCACACAAAAATCGCTTTTCATGATGCGCCGCATGAATTCACACCGTATGGAAGAGGGAACGCTGATGATCGACCATTCTGTCATTTCCTTCATTAGCTTAAAATGTTCTGGAAATTTCCTTCGTGGTTTACCTATTCACAAGGAAATCGATGATTAATCATTTGTGAGCGTTGATAGCTGAAGAATTCCATTAGATAAAATAATGGCTATACCATTTGGTTACAATGAATTTGAGACTTTTAGTTCACTGCAAATTCTTTTAGTGTTATAAGTCGACAAATCTTGCTGCTGCTTAAATAAATTGATTACTTTTTTCAAGCCGGAAGTAATGTGCGCGATCAGCTTCGCCAAGCAGTTGCCCTTTCTCACACTTCTTTTCGAATCGAATGACATTTCCAAGAAGAACATCCATCACAATGCAATCAGGAGTCTGGATCTAGTTATTTTCCTGAAGTCTAGTGGATGGAATATTAAACACCAGTTTTGTATTTTTTCAACAAAATGTATTGACGCCTATCCGTCCTAAACCTAATGCTAATAACCAAGTACCCAGTGATCAATTCTCTACGGGTCCAACTTCTCGGAATTTCAACGGCTTTTCTTGATTATTTCTGAGATTTCTGCTTGTTTCCTAATTCCGAGCATAGAAATCACCATTTCACTGGTATTTCACTTCGGCGCTGCCTCGAGCCCTGTTGACCACAACCATAATGCTGTTCATCTGGTTCCCATTTGCACTGCGTTCTGCGTTTTTATCGTGGCGTGGTCATCCTCAAGCGCATTTCCAGCCGACTTCTACAGGTTTGGTGCTGGTGGGCCTGATTTTTGTTTCATTTTATTCGATTCTGCCACATAAAGAGTTGCGTTTCATCATCTACGTTATGCCAATCTTCAACTTGGCTGCCTCCATCCTGTGGAATTTCGTGTGAGTATCCTTCATTTTAATGATTATTTCACTTGCATATATCTCAGTCGATGTGTTCCTCTCAATCCGTCGAATTCATTATACTGGCTATCTAGGACCTGCGGCAACTCTATCGCGGCATTAAATACTGCACCCGTATGATTTTATAATTATAGTTCCCGGATCAACTAAGTCTATTTCAGGTCTTATCCAAGATCATCCTGCAGATCCCCAGACTTTACTTAACTGAAGCTGCTGCAGATGTACTGCAATATTGTTGCACTGTACTGCATAGAATTGTGCGTGGATGAACGTAGTGTTTCAATCAAAAACTAGCAAAATAGAAACAATTACAACCATCGCTTTGTAAAAAAGAAGAAAAAACATCTGACATAAAAAACTCGTCAAGTGGATGATTTGAGCATCTACGATAGGTTGCTCAGGAAGTCGGTTAAAACACGGTTTGCCAAGATGCGTGATCAAGTGGATTAAGCTGTTGCCTTTGAACGTGAAAGTCGCGAGTTCGAATCCTCCCATTGCCGGCCAAATTCCCCACTTGGTAGCCCTTTGTTAGCCTGAAAAATGATGTACGTTCCTAGAAGCAGCAAGTAGTATCTGGATAAGTGAACAAAATTTGCCCGGGAGCACACGACCGGTTTTGCGGTTATTGTCGCTCGTCAGGTATGCGTACCCGGTGCTCTCTTGTCCAAACATCCGTATACTTGTACACTCCGAATTGATGTTTCTCACCAGAATCGAATCCATGCGCACTCCTGATGCTACAGATACGATTCTAGTGATATATATATATATATATATATATGTGCCGCGGATTACGATGCATTCAAAAATTTCCAATGTTTGTATGCTTAAGCTTCCAGTACATTTTAGATGTAAAAAACAGAAGATACCATAAATTTATTAACATTTCCTTTATTGGAAATGCTTGTAGACTGCCGTTAGGCCAGTCAAACATGGGTGATCTTGGATGCCTAGGTAAATGCATCTCTACGTGAGGAGTAACTTCCTTCTGGAGCATGAAATTTTTATGAACTTTTTTTGAAACGGTCGTTGGAATTATCCTAGTCTGAACAACCTCGCCTATTCAACAGAAACATCGAGTATTCTGCTCGTGGTTACGTACGTATTTATAGCGTGGAGATTACTTCCTAATTGGAGTCTAGTAATCATGGTCGATTACGAAAAGGAGAATTTTAGTCTAGAGCGGGTCTTGGCTTTCGTCAGTCATTTAGGCTCGTTGTGTTAATCGCTTGCTTTTCTCCTGCAGCAGGGAAGCAGTGGGAAAACGGAAAATCTCGTTAGTGCAACGTAGCGGTTAACGAACTGATTTCAAAACATCGGTCGATTCAAGATTTTGTGTTTAGACTTTTCTAACATTTTGAATAAAATAGGGCCACCATTTTTGTTTCTTTAAGGAAACGAACTGTACCAAAAGCATAATTTGCATGAAAACAATCAATCACACCAAAAAGTGACCACAAAATTACGCAAATTCATATTAAAATTTCGCAACAGAAGCTCCTTTCTCAAATCCCGATATTTCATGCACCACCGACAAGATAGACTTGCTTAGTATCTGAAGGCTCCGAGTTTCACCAAGTATATGACGTGAGTTAATTGCATAACACAGCAAGGAATATAACCATCCTCCACAATATTGGAAAGTTCAAATCACAACCTAAGCACCCGTTAGTTTTGTTGTTGGATGTGTGGCATATGATAAACTGCAATACGCTTACAAAGCGGACAGTTCCCGCCTTCTTATTCCCGCACAAATCGTTTACTTCTACACGAATAAAATTTGAAAGCCCCTACTGACGGACCAAACGTGAATGCATTCCAGATAGGGGTAGTTTGGTCTTTCTGGTGGCGAAGATATTCCTTTCATCCAATATAAAAAGTTAGAATGACTCCGAAAAAAGGTCCGCGTCCCAATCCGCCAAAATATACTGAAAATACTATCCAGTTTAGAGTGGGTTACGGTTAGTCTGACGCACTTTAAGTAAATGCATACCACGAGACTGCGCCTTGACGTGGTGTGACGGCTTGCCTGCTTACATGACCCAACGAGCTATACAGGATGGCTTATCTCAAGCCGAAAACCCAACCATGCTTGGAAGGTCGATGTGCACATACCTGACAAAGAGGTCTCAGCGAACAGATAAGGGGAGAGACTTCTCCAATTTTGTGCGGATACTAACTTATTCCTGCCTGGCACAAATTTTCGACACAGTTTGCGTTGCATAGCGACATGGCCCTGTAACGTGACAAGTAGTCGGATTCAGATCGAGCATATTGCAGTAAGCTACCCTTGGTGCGGTTCTGTCCAGAACTGCAGACCGCATTGGACCACGTGCGTCAAATCAGAGAAGGGGTTAGTTTTGGTGAAACTTTTTCTAAAGTTCAGTCGGGAAAATTAGTGAAGGAAAAATTGGTCCAGGTAGATGGGCTTCCACTTAGCCACGCTCCGCTGTCTTGTCGTCCCATTCTTGTTAGAACCAAAGGACTTGTCTGAGAACCCTAATCGTTCGTCTGGTTAGCCGCTAGATTTCCTATTAGTACCTGCCCATCAGTCCCCATGAGTCGCACGTCTACAAATAATTCCATACTGCATCGGTCGTCGCGCAGGATAATCAGGACCGCGCTGCCCATTGCATCGAGCGCAGGTGGGGTGGGTAGTGATAAGTATGCTACTGCTCAGAGTTCCCTCTCTTTTATTCAACCTGTCTCTTCTATCTCCAGCCTAATCTTTTTCGTCCACCCCCTCTACCTGCCCATGATGTTTCCACTGATAACGCCCGATGCCCGCAACGGTTTATTGTCATGTAGTGTAGTCAGTCTGTTAGCTCACATTTTCTCAAGCCTCGTCAGCCTTTGAATCTCGGTTTACTCAGTTTGCGCATTCTAATGCAGGTTAGCCAACAGGCGTGTTTAGCTGTGATAGTGGACTCACTTTCGATTGATATCTACTGCATCAGAGGAACACAAATTCGGGATTCGAGTAGAGTAATTCAACTAACTGCGCCAAATGTTGCGTCGAAGTTTTTCCTGCACACTTCAGGAGACGAAATAGTTCAAGCTGTGAGTCAACGCGGTGCAGGAATAATCCTGAGCGAGAAGGTTGAAGCGGCTCTTCGCGACTGATTGGATCCCGGTTAACAGTCGCTTGTGCGCCGTGAGACTGCAGCGATCAGTCGGCGTTCGAAAGGATAGTAGTGTTAAGCGCAGTTTATGCCATTTCGGCACACGCCCCAACAGACTGTAGTGCTGACACGCAAAAAGACGAGTCTCGTGATGAGCTCGTCACTCTTGTTCGGATGATCAAAGGGTCTGACATTGTAGCGGCAGAAGGCGCACAAGTTGGAAAACTGAGTATATCGTAAGCCTGTTTAGGTGGGCGTTGCGCCTTTCCCACTCAGCGAACAGATAACGAAGAAAGGCTTCTCCAATTTTGTGCGGACAATGATTTATTTCTGTCTGGCACGAATTTCCGACACAGTTTGCGTCGTACAGCGACATGGCGCTGTAACCTGGCAGGTAGTGTGAGCCAGGTCTACCACATTGCAGTAAGCTACCGTTGGTGCGGTTCTGTCCAGAACTGCAGACCGTGCTGGACCACGTACGTCGAATCGAACTATGGTTTAGTTTTAATGGGCATTTTGCTGAAGCTCAACGGCCATCGACACAGACTACAAGCCCGACTGATCTTCGGACGTCTATGTGATTCGGCTGTTCACAAAATTTATGAGCATAAACTATCCGAGAACTAAGAACTTCGACGAACTGTAGGGTCAAATCAAGCAGGCGATACATTTGGCAGCAGATTTCGCCTGTGGTCCTAGGTTTGGCGTTCACCAAAGATACTGAATATCCCAAGGATCTTTGGAGATCCCTAACTGCAAACAGGTGAATAAGATGCATCGACAGTTGCGGCGTCTGTTGACGACAAGCCTTAAGAATGATTGTGAAAACTGGTGGGTTAAGGTAGCTGAAGAGATGAAAGTAGCGGCCGCTTCAGGTAACGCGACAGCGGTGGGCGGCGAACTTTGGTTAGTGAAGTCGTCTGCGATAGGAATAGAAAGCTCTCATCCGTGGTAGACAACGAAGACTGGAACGTTGGGCTGAACACTACAAGGATCAGTTTGGCTGACCGCACGCTACCGTATTTAGGCCGACATCCGGAGCTGCAAGTCCTTGGGAGGTGTCTCTTGACCCCCCAACGGAAATGGAAGTAAAGTAGAATATTCGACTTCTGAATAGAGAGAAAGCGGCCGGTCCAGACGAACTTCTCTCATTTCGTTTCAAACTGGATGAAGAGGTCCTGATGAAATCACTTACCTCCTTGCTTCGTGATATTTGGAACGAGGGACGTACTTCGTTATCGTAGGGTGAGTCACTGATTGTACCCATCTTCAAGAAGGAAACATGGAGCGATTGTGGCGGCCATCGTGGGACTAGTTTAATTCCGACAGTTATTAAGGTCATAGCTTCGATATTGCTGTGCCGTTTGACACCGATTCGCGAGAGTAACATCCGCGAACACCAGACCAGATTTCGTCCGTGTCGAGGTTGCATCGACCAGATACTCACTCCTCGGCAATTATTTGACACGCGCCATACACACCGTCGCCCTACGATCGTATTCTTCCTGGATTTGAATGACGCGTTCGACTCAGTGGATCGGATAGCAATATTCAGTGCTCTCCACCGGAAACGGGTTATGCCAGTGAAGTTCATGAGCCTTCTGCAAGCGTATCTGCGGTCGCGTGAGAGTATACGGCGAACTGTCACGTTCATTCGAAACAACTAGTGGCGTTCGAGAAGGGTATCCCATCTCTCCATACCTGTTCAACTTCGTCACGGACGAGGTGATGGAAGATGCTTTAGGAGGTCTCCGGGATGTAGGAGTCGAACTGGGAAGTGGAGGGAATCTGTGTGATGTAGATTACGCAGACGACGTTGTGCCTGTTCGAATCTGGGGACCACGCACAACGGGCACTAGATAGACTCTCGAGATCGGTCGCTCGGTTTGGCATGTGGTTTGCACCTTCAAAGTGCAAAGTGTTCTTGCACGTAGTAGTGTCGAACTTGATACTGGATGAAGAGAAACTAACGAAGGTAGCTTGACAGTTGAGGTAAACATGCGTATACCGAAGGCTTGAGTGGCTTACGCTGGACTGAGGCACTTGTGGCGTTGGCCCGATATTTACTTAAAGTTGAATGGTCGTGTGTACTGTGCTGCAGTGCGCTCAGTTTCATTATATGTTTGCGAGACATGGATTGTGTGTGGGCGTTGTTTGTCGGCTAGAGGTTTTCGATCACCGATGTCTACGTATTATCCCCAGGATTGGATGGGTGACCCGATGANTCCATTATAGAAGGTGGCCCATTCCTTTGCAGCACGAGTGTGCTTTGGGCGCTGAGGTTAACCTGACCCAGCAGACAACTTTATAACAGGCAATGCGACAGCGCTGGCTGGCGAACTTTGGTTAGTGAAGTCGTCTGCGATAGGAATAGAAAGCTCTCATCCGTGGTAGACAACGAAGACTGGAACGTTGGGCTGAACACTACAAGGATCAGTTTGGCTGACCGCACGCTACCGTATTTAGGCCGACATCCGGAGCTGCAAGTCCTTGGGAGGTGTCTCTTGACCCCCCAACGGAAATGGAAGTAAAGTAGAATATTCGACTTCTGAATAGAGAGAAAGCGGCCGGTCCAGACGAACTTCTCTCATTTCGTTTCAAACTGGATGAAGAGGTCCTGATGAAATCACTTACCTCCTTGCTTCGTGATATTTGGAACGAGGGACGTACTTCGTTATCGTAGGGTGAGTCACTGATTGTACCCATCTTCAAGAAGGAAACATGGAGCGATTGTGGCGGCCATCGTGGGACTAGTTTAATTCCGACAGTTATTAAGGTCATAGCTTCGATATTGCTGTGCCGTTTGACACCGATTCGCGAGAGTAACATCCGCGAACACCAGACCAGATTTCGTCCGTGTCGAGGTTGCATCGACCAGATACTCACTCCTCGGCAATTATTTGACACGCGCCATACACACCGTCGCCCTACGATCGTATTCTTCCTGGATTTGAATGACGCGTTCGACTCAGTGGATCGGATAGCAATATTCAGTGCTCTCCACCGGAAACGGGTTATGCCAGTGAAGTTCATGAGCCTTCTGCAAGCGTATCTGCGGTCGCGTGAGAGTATACGGCGAACTGTCACGTTCATTCGAAACAACTAGTGGCGTTCGAGAAGGGTATCCCATCTCTCCATACCTGTTCAACTTCGTCACGGACGAGGTGATGGAAGATGCTTTAGGAGGTCTCCGGGATGTAGGAGTCGAACTGGGAAGTGGAGGGAATCTGTGTGATGTAGATTACGCAGACGACGTTGTGCCTGTTCGAATCTGGGGACCACGCACAACGGGCACTAGATAGACTCTCGAGATCGGTCGCTCGGTTTGGCATGTGGTTTGCACCTTCAAAGTGCAAAGTGTTCTTGCACGTAGTAGTGTCGAACTTGATACTGGATGAAGAGAAACTAACGAAGGTAGCTTGACAGTTGAGGTAAACATGCGTATACCGAAGGCTTGAGTGGCTTACGCTGGACTGAGGCACTTGTGGCGTTGGCCCGATATTTACTTAAAGTTGAATGGTCGTGTGTACTGTGCTGCAGTGCGCTCAGTTTCATTATATGTTTGCGAGACATGGATTGTGTGTGGGCGTTGTTTGTCGGCTAGAGGTTTTCGATCACCGATGTCTACGTATTATCCCCAGGATTGGATGGGTGACCCGATGAATAATATGTAGTTGCTGAGTCCACTATTAGGTGCGAATTCTGAAAGTACCTCATTTCAGCATATGAAGCTTAGTAGAGTACTCTAGTTAGGGCACGCGTTGCGTATGGCGAACACTCGTCTGCCATACTGTGCCCTGTTTTGCGTTTTTCCCACGGAATGGAAGAAGCCACCTGGGGGTCAGCAGATGAAGTGGCAACGTGGGATGCGAAAATGTATAACGAACTTAGGCAAAGTAGGTGTCTCACATCTTCGTGGTTGGGGTCCGAAAGACGCATCAACTAGCTGGCTGGAAATACTGAGGGATCGTGCTGTCAGTTTCTGTCGAATCAGAATGATTGAATTGTGCGTTTATGCAGTTCGACTGTTCCGTGTGTTGGCTACTGCAGTATTCTTATCTTTTGCCACCTGTGCATGTTCACTGCCCGTTCACCTTGGACATTCATTCTATTTATAGAAAAATGTTACTCTGGGGAAACATCAGGGGTCATTGAGTCTTGCCTTGCTGTTTAACGCTGAGCGATAATGATGAGGTGGAGACTATGCTTCATATAAAATCATACTCACGGCTGGATCTCGATTCTTTCCGTAATATATTTCACGCCTTGAAGTGATAAAATGGGGGTACCTAGATAGTGACTCAGAAATTCTACTGCTTCTTGAAATATGAAGTTAAAGCAACTTCGCTTTGAATATGTGGAATGCCACATCGAAAAGACCAAAAATTTTCTGAAGGATAGTGGTCGGCCTGTAGATTGCTACCGTTTGTCGACGCTGGATTCCCAGGAAAACAGGCACCTGATTGTCGTGAATAAATCCCACTTTATTCTTCCTAACGTGCGTTCGATGTGTTCTGGTTGCTATTTACATACGGTACCTGAAGTGAGATGTCCATTAAAGCCAGTCTATTCGCTCTCTAGGTAACTGAAAAGCAAGCGGTGTATTATCAGAAAGATTCGCCAATTCTTGGTGAATTAAAGGAATACAAAGTGAAGTTTCTACTTTCTTAGGCTGCTGTATGTTGGAGAATGAATTGTTCATATGATGCTTGTTGCATGCTTTTCGATAAGAAAGTATCTTGTGAGCGAACTTTTTACTTTACTTCTGCGCGACTAGTTCCAGCGAGATGGTAGGTCGGCTTCTTGGATAACTCTGGGTGCAGCCGTCCATGCTTTGCCATCTGCAGCGGGATCTGCACACGACAAAATCCAAGGGTCGCGCCAATTGCCTACTCCGAAAGCCGACTAGAGACCTAAGAGACCCATGTTCTCTTTAGTAGTGCCGACTCATGTCCCCAATTGGACACCAAGGCAACATTTGCAGTTTGAACAGGGTGATGTAGGCTCTTTTTCCGTTAATTCCACCTCCGCTCGGCGGAGAACATGGTCGAGCCACTATCGGCGACGTCTTTGGAGAAGCGACGGAAGCCGTTCGACGTTCCTACAGTGTTGATGTACGGCGGCGTTTGAGACGTGGTGATTTAGCCATATAGTGGAGGCACCAATGGTCTTGCATCGTCTACCCTTAGTGGCCAGATTTCGCACGCATATGTAGCAACTGGGCGGCACGCACCTTCGTACGAAAGCTTATTTCGCTGCGAGACCACAGCGCTTTGCAAAACGATAGGAAAGTTCTCTTGGTGCAGTCTACACAAGGTTTAACCCCGTCTCCGGCTTGACCGTTCAGCTGGATAGTGGAGCCCAGGTACTTTAAGTGAGACATCCACTCCAAAGTGTCACCATTGACGTGGATGCGAAGTGACTAGTTTCATGAAGTTGTGAAGAACTTCATTTTTGATCTGTTTTCTTCCAAACCAACAGTCGCGGCTTCGCATACAATCCGATCTGGGACCGGCTGGAAAGTTGCAGGCTCCTCTCCTAGAGGAAAATGTCATCTCTGGCCTTAACATAACCGATTAAGAGTTTCTGCGGATATCCAACCTCTTCTGTTCCATTTGCCTTTGCCTAGCTGTTCAAGGGATGCGCCGGTGATGGATACTTCTAGCCCCACTCACAGTTCATGCAGGCTATCTCCGTCGATCTCGGATATTTTCGGTGATAGCGCTGGGTAGAGTTCTGGCGTTATCTGGGATTGTCAACTTGGTCAGTTTGACTCAGCGGCACAGTTGGATGTTCTGTCGAGTTGAAAGGTGAAGCTCAAGCACGTGTAAGTGCCTTCGTCGTTCCCTGTTATGCCGCCAAGTTATATCCGATAGCTTTCGATCGACGATGACTAGCGGAAACGGACCAAGATATAGTCGATCTGATGCACTGTTCTACCGTCGTTGGAGCACCGCCATTTGAATATCAAGCGGCCGCCTTGTTCCTAAAACTTGGAGTGGTGCATAACTGCGTATAGTCCCAGTAGGTCAGGCGATAGCAAATGAGCATCTATGACCAAAATGACTGGTGGACTTCAGATTCGAACCTCCTACCTTTTTGAGGTGAAAAACGCTTAATCCACTTGACCATTGGCAATCGTGCATGCGGTGTTTCGTTTTTTCTGTTGGGTGACTTAGGCGTTCCGCGTCTGCCTGGTGACGTTATCGGTTTTTTGCGCGCTCGTTGTTTCCTGGTCTCAGCAAAGATAGTACCGTTGAGTAGGATTATTAGAAAATGGTCGACATCTGTTTCAAACTGCGTTTGACCGTGGTTTACATTCTGCATGGTCGAAAAATTGAACCACAAAATCAGCTTTTCAGCTGTGATGTGGTTAATTTTTTCCGGCTCGATGGTGCTAGACTTGCTGCAGAACTTCTAATTAAATTCTTTATGTAGTATACGCTGAACATTCATCGTATTTTTCGGTCTCACTCAGTGGTGTTCATGATCTTTAGGATGTAGTTGAACCGCCTTTTCCCCATTTTACTTTTTAGGGAACACTCAGAGGCTAGAACTAGAGCCGCGGTTGGACAGAAAGGCAAAAGAGTATCGCGATTTCTGTTGACAAAATATTTACTTCTTCGATTCTGCGTCTGGCTCTGCTACTTCCATCTCCTCATAAATCTGGTTGGTACAGCCATCTTGTTAGTAGCTGCTCACAAAAACTATCCTGGCGGCCACGCTCTGATGCGAATAAACGAACATTTTGGTTCAAATCCGACAAAAGGTAAACTTAGTTATACTCTAATGTGCTTGAATTTGTCCAGCTTGTAGTGCTTGAAACCTGGGTAAGGTTGATTTTCTATGGTTCATTTAGATCTCTGGCATAATATTTTCGGAGCTGTTTAGTTGCGAGTTGGAAGAGTTAAGACTTCTGTTAGCCTTTGCCGATCAGATAAATGTAGTAAACCGTTTGTATTTGTAATGGGATCATTTTTGGCCGCGTGTAACTAACGCCGGTCGGCCGTAAGACAATCAAAACGATTGAATATACCCTTTTCCGCCATCAGCTGAACAATCCGCACAATTGCCGGATACAAACAAGTTTCTATCTGAACCAATGTTCTGCAAAGATATGCATATTTCGGCATAATATAAATACTTACTTTTACAATCCACAATTCAACTTGATATAGGTCTCGAGAGTGTCTCCGTTTTGCACCAAAACTAGGGCACAATTGAGTGAAACTATTTCTTTGAAAATTCACGCTGAGCACATTGAGAAAACAATTTGGCGAACAAGCTCGTTTTCAGTAATTCGTACTCATGCCACTACACTATATATTTGGAAAAATTCACTTTAGGAAGGATTGGATTAGTCAGATAAAAATATGGATGGGGAAGGGATTTGTGGTGTTACATGCAAAACCTGAATGCGCAAGAAAGTGTTGTGTTAATTGTTTGTGGTCTAGAATTTGCATTGGGACGGAGGGTGGGCCAGGAGAGTTGGAGCGCAACCACAAATTGTTTTTGAGCGCACAGTGGAGGATTGTGAAGACGGGTCGCAACAGCTTCCGCAGTGCTCAAGATATGACTCTCCACCAACCTAGATTGTTGACCTCTGGCCTTATACAAGGTCCGGAAAGCTTGCGTCACATTCATGGTGTGGTTAGTCTGTGCTAAATGTGAAACGCCTATGCTGTTAAGTGACTTAATTGTCCCAGTGCCCAACCGTGCAGGGTGGTGCTCATGGATGTGTTTAGACAAGCGCTTGCTCGTGCGGCCAATGTACATTGTCCCACAGAAACATGTGAATGAGTAAACACAAAATGAGGCTGCAGAATCAGGAACTTTGTCTCTCAACCGTAATGACACTACGGGGCGGGATTTGAACAAGATTCGAAGCTTGGCTGCGTAAAATGTCTTATCGATAGCGCTAGTCAGTCTTCGTCGTGCTATCTCTGCTAGTGTGTCACCTTTGAACGACGGAGATATGTTTGCTGGCTTTCCTTCCACCGTCGCCCTACCAGGAACCTCCTTGTGTCTCTAATATCTTGTCGATTCATCTAATTGGGGAACCATTTTCGGTGAATACCCCTTTTACTGTCTGCAGCTCAGCTTCAAGAGTATCTTATGTGCATATTCTTTTTGTTCTGGCAATCATATATACATGTTCCTCTTCACATTAAGGGGTACAAGGCTGTGAAAGTTGATGTATTGCCCATTCCACGTGGCTTTCCTGTGTACTGATCACCGAATTGAGCCGTCTTCTCGACGACTTAGTTGTACATCTAGAAATGTTATTTCATTGTTCAACTCCATCTCTGTTTTGAATTGCACATTTGCGTGAGTCGAGTTGAACTTATTCAACAGTTGGCTAGTTCTCGTCGATGGATTGAGTACACAGACGATGTCATCCACAAAATGTTTATATAAGTAGAGCGCTTGTATTGATGACTCGAGTGGCCCACGTTCCAGATTTGCCATAAAAATGTCAGCTAGTAATGGAACGAGTGGGGACCCCGTTGCTACACCGTCCTTTTGACGGTAAATTTGATTATTGAATTTAAATTGGACGTTGTAGGTACAAAAGAACAATAGTTGTTTCAAGTCTGCTATCGGAAGACTTGTCGCTAAGCCATTGTTCTCGATGTAGTCACAGAAGTATTCCATTGTTTCTGTGATAGGAACGTTGGTAAAAAGGGCAGTGACTTCTAAAGAAATCATTTCTCGTCCTTTCATTTTTACTTCTTTCAAGGAGTCGATAAACTCAAATGTCTTTGAGGCTGTCTTGCTACCTTCTGTCTAACAGTTTCCAGTAGCCTAGCCAGTCATTTTGCCTCAGCATCATGATACGGCGAATTGCACATGTCGAGAATGGGCCTCAGAGGAACTCCATTTTGATCTATTTTGGGTAGTATTTCCCCATTGGTCGAATCTGTTCGAATGTGGTCGAAGATATGATATCCTTTTTTCTCAGCCGTCTCAGGATACTAGACAACGATTTTTCAATCTGGTGCGTTTTATCATTCTCCCTCGTCAGCTTTGCAAATTTCGACTTGCCATTCAGAACGGCTTCCATTTTCGTTACATAGTCAGACTTGTTAAGGAGAACTATACCTGCACTCTTATTTGTTCTTGGTAACATGATGTCTGCAGTTCTTTTAACCGTCTCTCATGTTCTGGTTTTAATAGCCCACTCGTTGTATGTCTAGCGCCATGATACTGATAGCAAGTGTTCACCAAAGTTGATTTAAACGCTTGCATTTCCATTTGTGATGACGAGGATAAACTCGACAATTAACAGAAAAGGTTCTCAAACCCAAGCGGTAGAAGTTCTAACAATGTCTTGTCTAACTTGAAGTCTGAGAAACTGTGAACAAATCGATCAGGGTTCTGCGGAAACTCACTCAATGGTTTTGATCGTTCCAATCATTTCACACTTGACGCTTCTGCTTCACCTGTTTTTGTACAATGGATTGAACGTATTCCTCGAAAGATTGTTTTTCTTCCTCACTCAATTGGTCGAGCACATAAATTGATGTCACAAATATCGTTCTAATTCCGCGGTATGACTGCACTTGGTATCACGTTCGTTAAGAGCTTGTCTTTGAAGTG
Source organism: Fasciolopsis buskii (assembly GCA_008360955.1). Taxonomy (NCBI): domain Eukaryota; kingdom Metazoa; phylum Platyhelminthes; class Trematoda; order Plagiorchiida; family Fasciolidae; genus Fasciolopsis; species Fasciolopsis buskii. The sequence continues at coordinate 38,253 of LUCM01007038.1, forward strand.
ACGTTTTAGTAATGTATATCCGTAATAGAGTGACATTCCTTTGAAAAATTAGATTTAGTTATACAGTCATCCCAGAACTGAATATGAGCTCTAGCTGGCGCCAGTTTCGTATAGAACTTAATATACTTATTAAGCTCTTCCAGTACAACCGGCTTCACAATCCTCCACTGTGCGCTCAAAAACAATTTGTGGTTGCACTTCAACTCCCCTGGCCCACCCTCCGTCCCAATGCAAATCCCAGACCACAAACAATTAACACAACACTTTCTTGCGCATTCAGGTTATGCATGTAACACCATAAATCCCTTCCCCACCCATATTTTTATCTGACTAATCCAATCCTTCCTAAAGTGAATTTTTCCAAATATATAGTGTAGTGGCATGAGTACGAATCACTGAAAACGAGCTTCTTCGCCAAATGGTGAAATTATTTTGTTTCTCGCTCTTTACTCTTCTACATATCATGCGTTTCGGCTGTAATCTACATCATGCAAAGCTGCTGTGCACCAAATGCGCCATTGTGTGACAACTATTTGTTTCCTAACCCCTCTTTCATAGGTCTCCACATTCACATTTGTAACTTGGCCGCGCAAACAGGTGTAACACGATTCCTTGAGGAACACCCGAACTGGACGTAAGTTCTCTCTTCGTACTGCTTAAAATTTTGGCGGCCTTATCCGATGGTTAAGCCATCGTCCATCGCAGCCAGTGAACTTAGCATAGTCATGCTGACATATAAGTGCTTGTTCTTCTTCCTACAAAGACATGCAACATCCCCGCAGTGATGTTGCGCGGCAGATGCATTCATCCGATCTAGGACTTTCATTTTTACCAGATGGAAAGGAAACCTAAATTTTATTTCTCATTCGAAAATGTTTTACTGAAGCCCAAAAGTGGCGAAAAGTATAGGCGGCGCCGATCTAGTCAGGCAGCCTCAAGGTCACCTGCCACAGCTCTTGGGATTCTGGCATTGTTTCTTATGCATATCTGAATCACCTATTGATCGATATTGATCCATCCTCGTTTTATTTGGATCACCAGTGTAGTCTCTGTCCCATGTGGCTTGCAAGTCTGGGGAACAGAATTTCCCAGAAATATTCGATAAAGACAGGGGCCGCATGTTTGTCAAGTGGCCTTGGTCCAGCGGAATAGTGATTACATAGTACTTATGAATGAGTGCATTATCTTGTTCAGACGTAGCGTGCAAAGCTAAAACTCTACTCATTCGGATGCATGAGGCCAATACTAGTCTTGTTTATTTTTTGCTACTCATCCCAAGATTTCCTCATGTGTACAATTACCCTACCGCCCGGTATACACTATGGGTGCATTCACTTATTCAACTTTCATTCTTTGCTTTTGTGATCAACAAACCCCAGTCTACGTACGTCGGTGTATAACAAACAGTTGGGATGTGGAAACAGCTATTAACAGACACATCAGTATTTGTACAGTATACCGGGGGAGATGTATATATTCCTAAAAGCTGGTTTTCGAGGAAGGAGCCATTCACTTCTACCCTTGTACTGTGACAGAAAGGTTACCCGGTGCTCCAGGACTAAAAATCCGCCAGTGATAGTCTTGCAGTGGCAGTTCAAATGAGAACCCAATCTGCTGTTCCGTTCGGGGTGTCGTTGTGTCCTCAAATAGACAAATCTGAGCCACAAGAAGTCACGGTAGTACAGTAAATAACACGAATAAGCCCTGCGGCAAAGGAGTACAAATTAGACTAGGCATTGGTGTGTCTCACATAATACGCTGTAACAACTGAATTTACTGCGATTTAGAGTTTGCGGCCTTTCAGCACAGTAACAATGAATTGCGAAGTATAATGGAACGGACTTCAGTCTTCAAAATTCGTATTCCCAGGACGCTGTGAGCCCCATGGACTAGGTAGTCGCGCTGAATTCAGACAGCACATCTGCTAGAGAGCAAAACAAAACAGGTTACATTCGTGCATTCATTAAATCCTCTAATACAAGTCGAGTTCTATGGTTTATTTGGTATTGTGGAATAAACATAAACAAAACGACCAATCAGAAAAACAAGCCTCGTTCACTTTTTGCTTCCATACGAAATTGCTGAATCGTTCACTATTTGAAACATCTTCAGCTTTAAGATACCTCGAAAAAGTAAGTCCATATAGAAAAGTAATAGTGTAAATGATATCTAAAATTGTTGGGATAGTCACCGTCTTCAGCGGGAATACCAGTCCAGTTTTTAAAGCGTGAGATCACCTTTGGGTTGCAGTCAGTGAACGATGAGGTCCCCACATGAACAGAACTTCCGCTGCTATTTTGTAATACATTTATACTTGTATAAGAACTACCACTTAGGACGGCTTATTTCTCCGAACACGCTATATAGGCACGCACTACTGACAGCAGCACTCTCCAAATAAAGCCCAAAGAGTTTGGAGGAGCTGCCGGTAGAAGAGTTAACGAAAATGCTTTAGATCAAATTGAGTGCTAGAGGTTTTCCTGCTCTCAAGAGGACTCACGGTCGTACATTCGGCTTCCGGCTTTCGGAATACTAAATTAGTTAACGATTTGATGTACTCAGTTTCTCTTAACATGAGCGGTTCTTGTATTCGTTCTCCATCTCGCCGACTTCCGAAAAAGTGCATTGCGCTAGTCTTCGCTTGTCCTACGTCTAGAGAAGCTTGCCTTCTGGTAACGTTCAACTGAAGATCTAAAACAGTACCGGAAATTTTTAGTTTCTGTGAAGAACTCTACGCTTACATGTAACTGGTCGAAGAAAAAATTGTCATCCGGGTAATTCATTTCTGACGTCGTTAGCATGTCACGAGATTTTTATCACTTTCCTTTGATAAAAAAATCATTGGTGTAATTTTATCGAGTGTTATTGTTTTCAAAACAGTTACAACAAAACTGAGGGGATTGAAAGCGAGGTGCGTTTACTGGACAATTCGTTGTTTACCCATCTGATTTCGGAAATTCCGCCTCGCACAATGCGGGAACGCTCTGATAGCTTTCGACCGCTGTTCCTTGTCTACGGATTTGATGGCATCAATGTGCGGCTCAAATGGACCGAAGTATGGCAATTCCTGCAGTTTCGCACTTCTCCCCGCTTGACTGTATATGAAAGAACCAAATGAATTTGTCACGAAATACTTTTTTCTTTATTCTGTGCAAATATGAAAGCCCTGGCTACCCATACCTATGCTGTTAACGTGCATTAAGATGGGGGTATCTTTTCAGTATCTCACTCCCATCTTCGATGGATTCTTCATCCGAACTGGACTCATGCAGCGGTAGCGCACCAATCAGCGAGATATCAGGCGCTGCGCATTCGAGTTTGGAGCAGAGACGCCCGAGTTTTTTTCGTAAGTTACGGTAATTTTCGATTTCGGATTTGAGCTGTACGTCGCAGATTAGATGAGCTTCATCTAGCGGTACCATGGTAAATGGATCAACGAGTTCGCCATTTGGATTACTGGCCAACCTTTGTTGCCAGAACTGGGTTAAGCTGGACCGGTCGGTGTAGTTGCCAGAGGGTAATTTGATTGGATCTTGCATTAGTTCTCCTGTGAGCAAATCCAGGAAATGTTCTGGAGCTGCGGTGCTTCCCTCATCATCACTGGTGGACGACGTGGGTTTCGTTGCATAGGTATGGTCTGTAATATAATGAATACGAGGCGACATCGATAGAATGTGCCAAGAATGGATGAAATCTCAAATTGATCCTCAAAACTGAATAATCACACTACAATGAATGTACCAAAAAAAACGTACTGTAACCATAATCACTGACTACGTAAATCTAAATGGATGCTCGGTTGTGCCTAATTATGCGTCACTCGTGCTAATCTGTAAATCCATCAAGGTTTAATGCGGCTTCGATTTTCGATCCACTGAAATCATGGAGCCAGTCCAACCGAGTATTCACTGAAGGGCGACATGAAGCGGGCAGCATCTACATTTCTCAAAGCAGAATCGATGTCACCCGAGTCTTCTGGTTAATCCTTCTCTCGGTAACATGATGGGTAGAATTTTTCGGAGGACTACGCCGGTGATTGTCTAGATCAATCCTTCGAGCTGCTGAAAGCAATTGAAGATGTACGACTGGGAAGATCTTACCCAAAAGAGATGACCGCCTTCGATTTGTACCTTAAGAAGCAACAGCTTTCTCCGTGTCAACTGGAGTGGATCGCCCTGGGATCTTTTTCGGTTATAGATTTCGAAACACCTCTTTCGATAACCGTTTCGTCTTGATATTTAAATACTATTTTCTCCTGAAATGAAATTCAAAAGCGGTCATTTGTTAGATGTTGTCTGGTAGTTTGGAAGGAGAAAAATAAAACCTAACCACCAACCCAAATAGTCAATCGGCTTTCATTACTGAAATAGGCTTAACTGAAAACAAAGCGCTTCATAGAAGCTCATCTTTACAGTGCCACATTTTGGTCGCACGCTGCTCATTGATCAGCTTTAGCTTCTAGCCTACATTGGGACGAATCCTCCAGTTGTTGTTAGCTGTCGGAGGCTGTTCCAAAAATGTCTAATTTCTCAGCTCACATGCGTCTGCGATAACTCATTGTCAAAGCGAACTGGCTAATGTATACTGGCGGATCGGGACCTTTTGTTTTTCAGGTTGAGTGTCGGGCGCGTGGTTAGTTCCCCACACCTAAACGGATGGCAACTGACTATCTGCCAATTCGCGAACGACGTTGTCATAGAATGATAACCACAAGTTCTTCGGATCCGCTTCTGAAGTCACAGTCCCGACGGTCTTCTAAGAAAAGGCCTTGAAAAACTTGGCTTTGTTAATCCAGATGGGTTGTTCTTCCGAACGTTGACCGCCCAGCGCAGGTACCATTTGCACGTTGCTCGCGTACGCTACGCTCGCACGCCGGTCCATCAAATATATTAGAAGTCCTGCCAGTCCAGTTTGGCTTTTCGTTTCACTGGTCGAGTGTTTGGGATTTTAGCGCCGTTATCGTAGCGAGCAAATGGTTCCAATGGCTACACGTAAGTAATCTCAACAATAGAATACCGCTAACGTAAGCAATCTCAACAATAGAATACCGCTAACGTAAGCGGGGTATTTTGACGTTCTCGTATGACAGTTTCAGAAAACTATTCGGATGAAATCGGAATTCACTGGTGATTGACCACAAATGGCAACATGGGGCTAGTTGATAAACCTGGAGGGACCCGGTAACGAAACAACGCAAGCCAGGATGGGGAATGTATACGATGTTCGGATACGCATATTTATTCTCAATAATTATCCAGAGTCAAAAAATAAAATTACCGGAGTTCATGGATTCGAACTGTACCTCGGTTTATTCCCAAACGCATCAGCATAATCACAGTCGGCGTTTGGGGTCCGAGTTGGCCACTGGTCCCGAACACCAAAAAATGCTCCCAAATGGCCGTCTCACAGCCTCTGTTGAGAAAGTCCTATTCACCGTTTTCACAAAAATGGGATGAAAGAGAATCCCCGACGTACTCCATCGGATTGACCGGTCTTTGGTAGTCAGTCTAGGTGATATGGCTAAACTGATTCCAAACCAACCTCGGAGGACAAGCATACAGCACCATTGCTCACCGATACCTGCAGGATAGGAGTGGACTGGGGACTCCGGACGTCTAGCATCGTCTGAGTGGCGCATGGATTGAGCCATCAGTCACCCGTCCCCACTTTTCGTTGGGCTGCTCCGCGGGTAAGCTCCGGATAACCGAAGATCCGATCGTGGGTCAGTAAGAAGAACGCTGGTTTTAGCCTCGGGAACCTAAGAGTTTTGCACCCATCACATTTCCCTGAGTGCACAACCAACCTACTCTTGTTCCAATCATCAAAAAATGGCAGTTGTGCATAAACGGCCAAAAAGTGTTTGTTTACTCTGCTTCCTTTCATCTTTTTTCAATCTATCTTCATTTTACACTAAGTTTTGTTTCGAATGCAGTCTGGAATCAGGCAGGTATGGAATAAACATTCCCGGAAATTTCGTCCACCAATCCAGATACTACTTTATATATATATATATATATATCACTAGGTGACACGAAATGGAGAGCATCAAGAGTAACTATTATTCTGAACTCACTGGCAACATTTGTCTCCGTGGAAGGTGCTGGGGCGATTTTTTTGAATACGTCGACACACCAAAGTTCCACTGCACCTAGGCAAGGTACACAAGTGGCATCGGTTTTGCACAGTTGAATCAGAATGTGACGCCATCGCCGCCGTTTCTTACCTAACGAGCCGGTTAGGGTTAAGAACAAGAAACTTACAAAATGGCATATCTATTCTATACAAACATGCAGCTGAGTGGGAACAAGAGTCACTTGGGATCGTCTCGCTTGAGTTTAAACGCACTACAACTATTGATCTGACAGGAAAATTATCCAAGTTCATAGTAACAAGAGGCTGGAAATGGCCAACAGTTGCCGACAGTTTTCTCGCCCTTTGTAGTTTCATGAAGTGAAAAATCTTTTCCGCAAAACCAGTTGAATTTCCGTCATGTGCCATACCACTTAACAGAAACACGTTCAAATGTGTTACTCGGTGTCTCCCAAGAAAGGGCTTTATTACGATTGCACGTAAATCACCAAAGCATGGTAGGGAAAACAGGACGTTTACGGGTGGATGCACGATCGGAGGGCAGAGCATTCCACGCTCATACGAGTAACGGCTGTCCGATAGAAGTCGCGAAGCCGGAAAATGACGTTCTGTTGGGGAATCGCAGTGCACGGTTGTTTCCCATTCCACGGTGGCCATGTTCAGCATTGTTTCTTCAGAGACTTATACTTGCGTATACTTGTAACCGAAGTTTGCGGTTATTGGCTTGCAACGCATAAGCTGAGTGATGAAAACTGTAAGGAGAATACACACTGGAACAGTTACTTAAACTAAAAAGTAGTGAGACAGTCCAGATACACTAGACAAACGCAATAAAAATCAACAACAGATATTTGCTTGAAGACACCAGTCCCCTTGCTGAGTTTCCGGATGGATTAAACTAGATACGAAACACTGAAGCACGAGATCTTGTGTAGTGAGTTAATTTGTATCCTGTCGCGTTGGTTTTGGTTGCATAAGGATTGACGTTGGTTAACACTCCTTAGGTCTACCCATGTGTGAATCTCACGAAAGAACCGTCTCCACAGTCCTGGCACTCAGCGAAACCGAGGGATCAAAAAGATCTCGATTGGTGGCCGGATGAATGTGATTTTTGCCTTGACATGGAAAGATCTGTCCTGTTTTTGCTCTGGAAAAGACGCGCGGTTCCATCGAAAAAAGTACTGCGAGGTGCGAGGGGGGAGTACAGAACACTGGGTACAGTTCTTCGGCTGGATGGAGCAGCGTAGCATGTAAGTTGTGTGCTGTCATATTAATCTTCAGCCTCAATATCCAGTATCTAAAACAGCGAGATATTTCCCATTAGATCCTGTACACATCGGTCTCCCAGCGAGGAAGTCGCTTTAACAATACACCCAGTTTCCACTTAAACATGCTGTTATTTTTATTCCGCGGATATTCTTTTCTAGAGACTGGTAATCCGCCGCGAGAGGATATCTCAACGAGACCCACAAGTGACTGCATCAAGAAGGCTAGTGGTTGTTCACAGGTTGGCAAACGCCCCCCCGCACCATCAGAAAGACGGGTGCAAGTCCGCCCTTTTATCACCCCGTGAAATTCGTCTGATATTTAGACTAATCGGTATGCTTCATAGAACAAGTCGGTGGCATTTATACGCCCTTCGTAGTTGACCCCACGCAAACCCAATGAGGAGCGCATAGCGACATGCCCTACCATATCTGGTTTGATCAGTTCGCCAGCGATGCAGTAGCATCTCCATACTACAGCCAAGAACAAACGTAAGGTGACTGCCCGTACGACCAACGGAGGGCATTCAGTGTACCTCAGGAAGACGTATGTTCCAGAGTATTTAATGATGACGGCATTATTAAGCCAAACCATACCCACAAGTCGGTCGGAGAGCTGTCCCCTTAAGTTGATAAACTACCGAAGAGTCCACCTGCCCCAAATGCGTGTGCACATTTTGGTGGGTTGATAATTAATCGGGAAGACTAGATTGCAAGTGCACCAATATCGTCCTGGAACGTTACTCTGTCTTCCATCGAGTTAACATTGCTTTAGCATTTTACTTTTAAGCGACCGGGTAGGTCTTGTGAGATGAATCGGCTTTTTCAGTGTCTCTGGTTGGAGAAATCTATGTACCCTGATCTGCGGCAAGGTCTGTAAATCGAAAAATCCAGTTGCTGCATCAATCGAATACCCTGGGAACTAACTGAAAGCCTAAGCTTTAAAAATGCTAACCCATGTCCTCAGTTAGTCAACGAAGCAGCTTAAGCAGGGTGACGGCTATGGACAAAGAGGCGATAAAAAACCCTCCACGTTCATACAGTGCCATTGCATACTATCGCGTTCATACACTTAATAACGGAGGCAACAGTGGTCGAAACATCCCGACTTTTCGTACCATCTACTGTTATTGGTATAGTGAGAGACCGTTACCATGTCGACCTTCTCACTTACCGAGTTCTGGCTCACGAGGTCTCCTCTTTCTTACATTGCAGATCTGACTATTTAGACCCCCTTGGAGGAGTAATGTCTCGGCATACTACACAGGCTAGATTTCGCAGGCGTACGAAGGGAATGGGCGCATAGCAGCCCGGCAGATGTGTAGCTTCGGGTGGAGGATTATTTCCCTGCGAATACACAGTATTGCGAAGTGACAGGAACGCTTTCCTGGCATGGTGTACACGAAACGTAACCTCGTCTTCGGCCCGGGCTCTTGGTTGAATAGTAGAACACAGGCACCTGAAGTGAAGCAACATTTTCCAAATTGTCGCCACTGATGTGGATACAAGTTGACAGGAGTTGTGACGGATGTCGTTTTATATCTCTGTCTTTAGACCGACCACCATGATTTCGCATGCAGTCCGATCTATAACCGGTTGCAAAGTTGCGCGCTCCTTTCTCAAAATAACATTATTAGTGCTGTCGGTGAACTTAAGGTCAGCGACCCAACAACGTGGCATGATGAGAGCAAACTGCAGGGACGGAGTAGTGTACACTCGCGGACTGCACTGCAACACTGATTCTGTCCACCAGTTTCTCCAGTCTTCTCTTGTTCTATTTTCGACCAAAACTCAAACCTTCTTATCAAATACCACACACTTTCAATTTCCACTTGCTCCTTTTGTTCCCAAAGCAGCATGACGCTTTCGAATTCGCCCATATGCTGAAAGACTTTCAACTAGAAAACGATGAAGTTGCTGTGAGTTTTGATGTGGTCTCTTTATATTTGAGTGTACCCATTAAAGACAGTCTGCACTATTTACATTCACTGTTAATATCAGACACTTCTTTAGAACAGCGAACCATACTGACTTAACCGAAATTATCAGGGGTAGAGAACTTTGCCCCATGTCAACATACTTCACGTCCAAACATGAGTTGTACAAGCAAACGGATGGTATGGCCATGGGACTACCTATATCCCACATTGTAGCAAACCTTCTCCTACATTCAATTGAATCAAAAGCTCTAATGGAATTTATTCACCCCCCACGCTTGTACGTACCGTATGCCAACCATACATTTGCAATTAAGTCGGCACAAAAACAGTTTTCTACAAGCTCTCAATCAGCAATGTAAATCTGCTAAGTTTACAATGGAGTCAGAAGACACTAGTAGAGTCATCAGCTTCTTAGATTGTCGGCTGAAAGTTAAAGACTCACAAAAATTCAATATTGGCATTCATAGAAAATCCACACATTCCCATAAGTATTTGGACTTCAGTTCAGCTTAGCCACAATGCGTGAAACGGACACTTATTTCCTCGCTAGCCAACAGAGTTAAAAAGCTATGCAGTGATTATACCAAAAGTAAACAAGAACTAAGACGTCTAGACGGCATCTTGCAAGACAATCACTGTCCGCCACATCTCATAAGAAAACAACGGAAAGTTGCAGGTCAACAACCAAGACGAAGAAAGAAAAAAAAAGAAAACAGCCTCGGTCAGAATTCCGTACAGATCGGGTACTTCGGAAGCAATAAGACAGGTCCTCAGTGACTTTGATATTCACACTTTCTTCCGGATGGACAGTACTTTAAAGCGCCACTTATCAAAGGCTAAAGATCAAGTCGGTGTGCAAGACCAAGACAAATGCGTATACAAAATCAGTTGCAAGGAGTGCCCAGTAGAGTACACTGGACAAACCAGTAGACAACTGATGACACGGATAACAGAACACAGAAGGAAAGAGAAGTGCAGACCTTTGGATAAGGCGGCCTTATCTAAACTTGAGCGCGATTCAGCCATCGCTCTGAACGCCATAGAAAAGAGACAACACAGGTTATGAAAACACAAAAGTACTCCAACGTGGATTCAGAATCGGCTCTGGGAATAAACACTTACTCCACATGCATCAATCGGAACGACGGAGCAGAGATTTCGTAGATATGGACAGCCCTAATATCCTTGAGCAACAAACATTCCAAAGGTCAGCACGCTAGTTGACCCCACCACCACGGGGACGCATGACGTGAAGGACAACCGATCTCTCACTCGACTCACAGTTCGAAGTACACACAGACAACTAAACATCAGTTGGCATGTGAACGTTCCCAGTCATTTGGTTGTAAAACTTGCCTTGAGAAAGACTACCCACGGTAGTCGAAACGTTGGCGCATTACATGTACCAACAACGCAGTTATTAACATTATATCATTCACAGTATTATATATATTTTGAACGCAAATGCTGTGGCAAAGCATCTCTCAAAATGCACTTAAACACAGTGATTGCAATGATGGTTAAGCTTGTAGGCTGACGGCTGGAGGAGCGACACCAGCTGCCTTAAAAATTAATGTAATCGCTGCCTTTCATGTGTCTCACTTCTTCGTGGTTGGGGTCCCAAAAAACTCATCAACTAGCTGGCTGAACACACTGAAGGATATGGCAATGAACCGCGGGCAGTGGCGATCGTGTCATTTTTATGGAATCAGAATGACTGAAAGAGTGTTTTTGTACAGTTAGACTGTGTTCCGTGTGTTGTCAACAGCGGCATTTTATCTTTTCCCACCTCTGTAGGTCCACTCTCTGTTACCTTTGGATATTCATCCTTTTTGTAGAAACATGTAACTCTGGGGAAAGACAGCGGTCAGTAAGGCTTGCTTTGCTGTTTAACGCTGAACGATGTTGATGACGAATCGCTGCTTCCTTCCTGATTTTGAGGAAAATCCAGCTGTCTGCAGGTCATTGGAGTGGGCAAGTGTTAAAATTCGTTATCGTATCCACCGGTTCTCTCGGGATACGGAGATTGATTGCGTCGGGACCTATGGAGTAACACGGGCCTAAGCTCAGGAGGTCAAGGGAGTTGGCATCCGTAGGAAGAACAGCGTGACTCTTATCATTGGTATTGGCGTACGGAAAAAGTAAAGATGCTCACTGATCCGGCTGGAGGTGAAAATGCCAGAAATGTTTGAAGTAAAAGCCTCTGCCAGCGGAGGACAGAAAATGGCGGAATCCTGGGGATCTCTACGGGATATAGCACGCGCTGAAAGAATGTTATGCCGAGTACGAGCGAGGGGTTCCTGCCGCGAGTCCGTCCTATGCTTCCAGATTTTTGGCCTGCATTTTTTGCTGGCAGTTTGAAGTTTTCTGTACTGTTTTGCCTGTTGGGTGGTACCTAAGAAACAAGAAGTGATCTCGCTTCTAAGAAACGCTGTGGTACGATGCCGTGGTTCTTGGAGCGAATTGGCTTGTTCCTGAGATGGGCCTTTCGAGCTCCACAGCCACGGTGTTTACAGGGGTCCGTGTACCACGTTAACTAGTCCCAACTGGAGGATGACAGTCAGAGGGTCAAAGTTGATTCTTTGATGAACCTTTTTACTTTGATTCTTGGGAAAGAAACAGCCAGTTGACACCGAGGTCCACACCTAGATGCAGGCGGTTCTGTCACCAAGTAGGAATAATTATGTGATCCGGTCGACTGGTAAGTTTCCTTTGGGAAGGAGCTCCCGGGGAAGAAGGGGATTATCTTAAGCGGTGTCTTCTGTAGACGATACTGCCAATAACATCCGGGTGTGCTAGGTTTGCGACAAATGCTATCTTCGAAAGCAACTTCCAGAAGGTATGCCTAGTCTCTGCGTAGCATTATTTTCCACGCAGCGTGAACTTCGTTTTTCAATTACAATCTCTTTAACCGAAGTTGTGCGAAAGAGGCATCCAATTGCATGACGGAATGATCCATTCGCACGTAAAATTATTGCTACTTCCACCGAAATCCTAAGGAAAGTCGGCCGTCGAAGTACGTTCAATTTTCTATGTAAACTTATTGTGACAGCACTTCAATACGGGTTGTGAAACTCAAGGCACAATCGCAGCTGCTGGAACGTCCTACCACATGTGAAACTGCTATCCCAGTAGATGTGCGTACAAAACCACCAGCTGAAATTCGGGGCAGCGACAGGCGTATAAAATGATGGGCACGTTTCACAACACCGGGAAGATTAGGTATTTCGTGGAGACTGTGAATGATGCTTTTCGCAGAAAGTAAGGCGCCCTAAAAGAAAAGGATAAGGTGAGGTCATTACGTTAAAGCAGTTATTATATGAACTCGCAGGTCCAATGTTATTTGTGGGACTACTGCTCAAAATTGTATTCTTCGCCCCGCTGCAGTGTCAACTACTTTGACTTAATACTTGCATAAGCTAACTCGTGTGTTTACGTTTTACGGCATGCAATGGTAATGCATGTCGTCAGTTCAGGCCGCAGTGTAATGTACTCGCTACTATCCAGAAAAAGGACCGATGGCCACCGACGAACCGTTCTGTTCATGGCTACCGTTCTCCAAGCGATTCGGGCTTGCAATTGCAAGCGTCTTAAGACATTTCTACTTGATTTTAGTTTAATCCAATACAACGCATTTGGCAAAAGCTTTCCTAACTGTCGAGATTTTTCGTCGATTTCATATGCTTCAAGACAAGAAACGTCGTTGCACAAGTGTGATCGAAAGCACACATCTTATAGATGTTCGTTCCAACGAAGCTGTTTCTTTGCTTCTGGCCAGCCATCAACGGTCGCAATAATGGGGCCTCAGCTTACCTGCGATCAAAGTGGCTCCCACACGTAGGTTTACAGGATGTGTTTTCGGTTTTAGTATACTAAAAAAACCCTGGTGGAGACTGTGAATAGGCAACTGGAGAACGATTAATGCAAGCGGCCGACTAGCCTTCAAGCGTTCTTAAACGTTTTAGACGACGTGAAGTATCTTAAGCAAGGCAGCCAACTTTGTACGACTGAGGTCACAATGGTGGGTTTAAAAGAGTGATGTGGCACGGTTTAATTTGGGCATTTTTAACGCAAAATTACTGGGGATGTCAGGGAAAATTTGTTACAACATGTCTCCACTCATTGCACCCTCAGAATCGAACGACGACAAGAAGTGGGATTTATAAGTGCGGAATGCGACTAAACGCACCATGTCCGCCCACGTGAGTAGCATCCACGTGACCGTTAATTTAGTCTCTAGAGGAGCCTCCCATGCTTCCACTGGTTGGCAATAATGTGGGAAAATGACTAACGCATAAGGTCGTCGGAAGGTGACAATAGATAGTCAGCCTCCAGTACCGATATAGCTGTTGAGTACGTCGACCCAGCCGTGCCAGCGGAGCCAAAGCAGTGATGCCCAACGTAGGTCGCCCAGGAATATCGGATAATAGCGCTAAAGGTTGGCTAATTACTATAATTATGTTCAGGGAGAACAGACTGATTCACAATGAACCAGTTCGGCGTCCTGCAGGCTGAATTTACTGCTAGCCCACCTCGAAATTCGCCGTTTTGAATTCCCAAGTCCAGGAATAGTATGAATATTTTACGGCAACCCTGCGAATGACTTAGTCACCTAGAAATAACAGCTGCAGACGGTTGTGTTCAGACGTTTCCGGGCAACCACGGGGGCTACGTTAAATTTGGCTCTCAAATGAAGATGTCTGATCAGATAACTCATGAGTTACCAATCAAGGTGAAAGCTTGAATTGTATACAGCCAAACGCGGGAACAGACGAGACCATATCCTAGGTTCAGTGTTGCGGGTTCAAACCGAGAACACAAGCAAAACGCACTAGATTTAACAACCAGCTTGCACTGTCTGGCGGAGTGATGCGGAATAAGTGGAAGAAAAATAACTTTCATCAGGCTACCACATCTTGATTGCTGGTCCGCGTGACCAACTTCGGCTCCTGCTATTTGGCATACAACTGCAAGTGATGTACCAAATAAGTTCTTTGTCACGTGTGTAGCAAAGAATGGGCAAGAGTCATTTAAGTGACGCTTGATTTTCGCGACAGATGTCCGGGAAAAGGAGTATATGATCGTCTGGGAGAAAGAAAATTACGCATTCGAATTTCACAAAATACCATTCAAGTGGATGTTGCAGCGGTACCGCTGGAGCATGCTTGCGTGCATTAATCCCAGCCTCCAAAGACATCGGTCTATTCTGTATTGCAAACGGAAACAATGCCGTTACGACAATCTCAGTTAGTGCACTTACTGAGATTGGAAAAAGTGTTTAACTAAGCTTACGTAGGGTAATAGCCGAAAAGTAACATGTTAGGCCTAATCGGTACAGGAGCCTGCGGCACCGCAACTCTCAAGGCCATTTTGGTATCGCTAGTTGGGAGCCATTTCCGATTGTAGTTTCAGTTACAGTTCCAGCTCCGGTTAGATTACAGGGCTATATGGCGAGACGCCTGATCGTCTAGTTTCTTGTACCGAGAGCTCCTCGGATCTGACGATGCCTTTACAACAGGACGGTGGAAAACACTTCAGCTTCTACAGTGGAGGAAACAATTAATGCGACGCTTTCCTCTCGACCGTCTCCCCAACCGCACAATTTACACACTGTCCTCTTCAAACACAGCTAGCCATGCATTGTCTAGTCTCCATTTGAATTTGCTCATTGACCTCCCCTCGACCACTTCTTTCTGTAACTTAATTCAGAAATTCATCACTCGTGTGGCAAATGATTTACAACTCAACCCTGTGGTTACCTGTTCCCGCATAGTCGCTTTCCCGTTACCTCCAAATACTTCGTTCCCTCTTATTTGGAATAGGGTTCCACGATGACACCGTATCTTGGCTATTCCATCATGTCATTCCAGTTTACCAGAGCATGAGTTTGTTGTCCGCATTTTTCTCCATTTCAAACACTGAAGGATCTTCATAAATATTACACTGTTATCTAGG
This sequence comes from Fasciolopsis buskii, assembly GCA_008360955.1. Taxonomy (NCBI): domain Eukaryota; kingdom Metazoa; phylum Platyhelminthes; class Trematoda; order Plagiorchiida; family Fasciolidae; genus Fasciolopsis; species Fasciolopsis buskii. The sequence continues at coordinate 53,503 of LUCM01007038.1, forward strand.
AGAATCGGCCCCGAGAACATTCACGCTCCCTTCCTACTTCTTTTTCGTATTATCGAGTAGAATACTGCAGCGTCCACAAAGGTCCGAAAAATCTGCGTGGTTGAAAGTAAGCGCATTATCCTTTCAAGCAATCTTTATTGGCTAATTTCCAAATACTGTTTACCCAGCTTTCAGCTGTTACGTACAATTAATATACGATAACAAGTGGTCGAATGTTGTCTTGGACACAATCATGCCTACCATCGGGTTCACAACCGCTCTTACGGCGCAATCGTAAGTTATCCGTCCAGCAGGAGGCGATGCCGGGGAGGCTTGCCTATATGCCAGAGAAAATTTCAACCGTTTGCTGATGATGCGTTACGTAAATAGTCTTGGGCCAAAGTTACGCTTGATTGATGGCCATGGTGATGTCGTCGTGTGAAAGAGTTATTGCGCGAATCAGGTACTCTGGGGCTGCTGAAACGGGAGGAATTAGTGCGGTTTGCCTTTTTCTCGCCGCATATTGTTCGGCAGTTGGTAGATATATTCTCCTGGGTTTCGTCAGCGGACGCTGCCCACCGGCTCAATTGTGATGGGTATATATTATGGCACTTCTTGATAGTGAACGATAATGGGTTGGGGCGGTAGATATTTTATGCGCTCATTCCCAATGAAGACGGGGCCATATACCGCCAGACAATTAATTCAACGAAGGACATGTTATCTTTGACCAGTATTGCGCGCATCGGCAGGTTTAGAGACCTTAAAAGTATCGTTAGCCACATATACCTACCCACAGGTAGATGCGGTTAAAGATGTACCTGCGGCTGTAAATGGGTGCGTATATTTTCCCGTTTGTGCGTTAAGAAACGGATTCCGCTACCAATATATACCTATATATGCGGAACGTAGGCTACAACCATGTTACCACATGTGCTCGTATTAGTGAAAAACATTTTCCCATTTCCCTAACTGGGCATATGTTTAGATATACATTTGTTAAAAACACGTTTCTAGGGGATTATGCGGCAAATAGGAAAATAGAATACGTACGAAGGTAATTATCTACATGACAGCCAGTAAATTTTACGCCATTCTAAAGCGAGTTTTAAACTTGTTAACAACATGACAGTCATATTTTCCATCTACCACTGCTCCCTCATCCTTCTCAATTTTTACAACTTTGCCAAATCGTTAGCATTGTCCATTTAGCTGGGAACACAACCTGTGCCAATTTTGGGCACAACCGGTTCCCGCAGGTGCACAAATGGCATCCCAGGAGATGAGTGCCTGCAAAACAGCCGCTTCTCGGGATGGACAGGTCGTCCATACCGTCGTTGTGGGTCGTCTCCGTGCTTTTTGAGGCACCCGGTATTTGTGCTATGAATTATATTCCACCTATTCACCAGTGGCTTAGGCAACCACCCATTAAGCTTCTCCCAATGTGGGCTGACGAAAATGTCAACTTGACTCTTGACGGATTCATGCTCCCATCACATTCCGTGAATTTAAACAGCAGCAGTCTGCAGACTCTTCGCTCCTCATGTCATCTTATCCTATTTACTGGCTTGGCAAGGCTGAATAGGTTGCTCTCGGTAGCCCTAAACATTCAACCACCCAAATCACTGCTACCACAGCTCACTTCTAGTAATCACATTTTATAGAATAAATGCACCATGCTGCAGGTATGTTGTCGCGATCCAATGATCACCATAACCCCAAGTTGGCACCCAAGCCAGACTACTTCTCTCTATTGCCTTCCAGATCTCGCACCCGGAGAAGACGCGCTGTTACAGGTTCCGTCCTCGAAATAGCAACTTCAAATCAGCTATCCTGTCATTCCTGCTAGGAGCCTGCTAATTAAAAATAGCGCACGAGTTCTCGCCCGGTCAACCGAAACTAACTCGATTACCACATTAGATATCTCAACTCGCATCTTTGCAGTTGGGTAAAACCGCGATTACTAATGCCTCCGGAATGGCTTGCGCACCTCATATCCTCCACCCGTAATGCTGACTAATATCAAAAGCTACGACAACAAAAATGATAGCACAGAAGACATTTTTGGCAAGTGTGTTTAAGGAGTGTTCTTATACAAATGTTGTCCTAACTAACGCACCTCCCAGTACAGCTTACCGCCATCAGCATGTAAATACAATAACTAATCTTGGGAGTTCCATATCCAAAGCCTCATAGCCTTCCTCCAGATAGTTTGAGACAATCTTGACATTCTTCCTCCGCCCACAGCACTCTTGTCATGTGTTGTCAAATACGTGTCTTATCCACTTTGCATGACGTTCCGCCTAAGTTTCACCACTTTCATCCAATTACCATATTACCAATGCTTTTTATCCCATCAGCTCACCGCTTCCGCCCATCACGTAACGCTCATGACGTTTGGGAACTCCGGCCATATCTAGACATCCGCTGTTGAACTCCGTCCACCGCTTGCGCCAGCGATGCGCACATTTAGTGCGATTAAAAACGAGATGACTCACAGTCCACCGCTTGCAAACAGTCTCAGTGAACTCTTTTTGGTGTTGAAAAACTAGTTTTCTATTTTTGCTTTTCACTGGTATACTTGAATTTTCCCCATTGCTTTGCAGCATCTCACTACACTTTCCAGTGAAACTGTAACAACTCAAGGTTACTCCCACATCCTTATCCCTTTCGCTTTCTGTTATTTGCCTTTCCTGTGCATCATCCTTGTAAAAGATTGATCTTGCCTTGCGCATGCCTCTCGCAAATCGAGAAATGTACATTATTATTATTATTTAATTCTCAACTATTTGGAATATTTCCTGGATTTTTCTAACCACCAAATTTTGTTCTGTCTTCTCAAAATTAATATCGATATGTCACCCAGTCTTCGGCTGTTATCGCTAATGGCACTGGTGTATACCTCGATGACGTCGTGAGAAATGCATGGTTGCATAAACGATTGTTAAAATGGTATTAAACAACTCGTCGAAGAGTATGATTCAAAAATGGAATCAAGACCGCGGATCAGTTTTCAGGATACTAACACAAGTCATACTCCGCACAAGACCTGTTGCATGGGCACACGGAAAACACATCACAGACAAAACATTGGTCGGATTATAGCGGCAAATATTACGGGAGGATCAATGCGTTCAGAATTTAACAACCCTATATAATGTTCGTGGAAGTAAATCCGAAATAAAGTTAGTCAATGAAATTACGAGTGACGGAGGAAATGCTGTTAAAACTGGCCAAAACGACTGGAGAAAAGGAAGAACAACAAAAAACTGGGGACAAACATTAGGAACAAAGCATTGCGCGGTGGTTTCTGCTTTCAAGAAGATGAGCAATGACCGTTCGTAAGTTTGGAACAAGGCGGAAAAATAATGCAGTTTTTGATGTATCATTGCTTGACGATACGGCGAAAAAACATTACCAAATTCGAGACGGAGAGTGAGAAACAGTGTGAAAATAAATAAGCTAAATAAATGCAACGTTGATATCACACTGTTGATCAGGGATAGACCCTCGCGTTACTTCGAACGGAGTTTCGAATTCTCGGCAGTTACAGATTGAAGAGTGGCATCGTTGGAGGGCTTATAGAGGAATTCGGAGTTGTGTTTGTAACCGAAGGGCAGGGTTACGGTGTTTTCGGGGGTATCAACTTTTAATCTCATGCGCGTGTTAGCCACGATCAAGCAGGACTCAAATTCAGGCTATGTAGTCGGCATGATTCGTCCGCCCGCAGTACACTGCCTTTGGGTATTGTATGGCGCGGCCTCCATTTTCAAACAGACTTGTCGTGTGGAGCGTCAGTTGTCATTGGCTTATCATGCGTAACAGCATCATTGACCTTGTCCAGCAAGGGATGGAAAGTGGATCAGTTTTCGGCCTAGAGTGGTAAACGCGGTTAATGGGCTAGTTTATATTCTTGGTGTGCAGGAACTTGCGCGGTGGCAGCTATAGCGCATCATCTTTCTAATTTCGTTTTGTCTTTACTTCATGCTCTCTCAGATTATAGAACATCGTCGGTTCTCACGTTTATTCTCAATAGGTACACCAGTGACTTGTGTGGGTAATCTGCAGATCACACTGTTCACCAAAGCTGAACACCATCCTGCTGTAGAAAGTATCACGAGGCGCAGGTTGCCTCTTTCTAGCCCTGTCTTAGCGCTTCTTATTTTATCCCATCCCCTTCAGTGGTTGTCGTGGCTTGTCTGGTATTCCGTTTTTTTCTAAAATGCCTTCATGCTTGTTTTGTTGAGACAAGGCGTATCACCAAAGCATATTCGGACTGCCAACAAATGGGCCATCTTCTGCAATGGTTATGTGTGCCATGGGCCTAGAACTGACCCTTTAAAGGGGAAACCCCACACCCTCATGTCCCGTAGATAAACACCTGGCTACTTCTTTGGACGGTCTGGGGAAATAGCGCATCGGACTGTCTAATTATGCTTCAGCAAACACCCCTATATTTTTTGACATACCCCTGCCCACAGCGCACCTGGTAAGTTTGCTGACGTCTAGGACAACTGCCGTCGTTCTTCGTTCTTAATTATTCATGCACGCTTACTGAAGCTACCAGGTGGTATAAGTTGCTGTCGCCCTGTTCAAATACAAATTACTGATCCTAATATTCCCATGTTTCTCCTTTCCATTCTCTTTGTGGCTTTTAGTAGCATATCCTATCCTGGCATCCAGCCCACGCTTCCATCCGTGTTCCATTCAGTTGTGCCCTTCGCTGTCGATTGAAAGTAGTCCCGTCAACAAAACATTCATCCTACGTATTTCAAGGCAGTCGTCTGGACCGTGCAATCTTTGTAAGAGGACAACTGTTATCGCTGTTTCCATTTTTGCTCAGCCATCTTAACACCAGCCAGGACGAATTCCAGGCTGCCCCCCTCTCATCGGCTGTTCTCCGGGCTCGCCAATTATCACAGGTACGATGGAAACTTTCGCGGAAAGCTTATAATTTTACAGTGTTTAACCAAAACTGCCGCAAATCTATTCACAAGGAAACAAGGCATTATTACAATCACCGCATTCTCCAGCAATGTCAAAATGACCTATGACAAGGTACCCAAGGAGGTGAGTCATGGTACACTTCACATAGCTGCAGTTGTGCGCAGCCGATACCTCATGTGTAACCAGGAAACAGCACACGACCGATCCATCTGCTGAAATAGTCGCTTGCCCACCAAAGTGGCAGTCCGAAAATTCACTGTTACAGACATCGTCTGCAGGGTCGCACATCACACATATAGCTCTAGAAGCTCATCCGCAGTGTGATTTTGCAGGGAAATTAATAACACCTCGGCCGTTGGAACACGGTTTTCAGCACAGACTCAGAAAAGTAAATGGCTCCGTCGCGTTCAACATAATCAGTTTCATCCGTGACGATGGGCTTGGAATAAACCGATTTACTTTCACCGACTCAACCACCATCAGGGTATCGGCGTTTCACTATTCCATTTAAGTCACCACGAAATATCATATATAAAACAAGGTCGCATCTAGGCGGTAACCATTAATAGCAGGGTGGCCAGTTCATGTGACTTTGGTTTCCCCCTGACTGTATTACCGCATCGCATTTACTACATCCAGAAAGAATTTTCAAAAACCCACCCCATCTGCTTGATCTCAATAGGGCACAAGCAACCCAGTTTTGTATTTATTTGTGAGTTCAAATGTAGAATGTCTTTTGACTGAGATTCAATCAGCCGCTGGACCAGCAATCACCTATTCTGCTTGGCATCATAACTTGCCATCACGATTTCAGCCCGCCATACCTCCAGTTCTTCCTCCTACAGTCCGAAGTGCCTAGGGACCGGAAGCAGATATGAGGCTAGTCTTAGGCTCCGTAAACACGTGCCCACCAAGGACTCATTTGCTTTGAAGGCATAGGTACCTCCCCTAGTGCTTCAGGTACAACCATATGCCTGCTATCTTTCCGTCGGCCTTCTTCGTAGATCATCCAGGATACACGTCACATTCTTCCAACTGCACGAGTGCCGTTTCATCTCTCATAGCTGACTTTTGACTAAGCCTTATCCCCTACAAAACTCGCACATGAGAAAAAATCGGCAGCTTTGACAACTACACCTCCCAAAGTCAGAAAAATGTCCCTACTCAGACTCGGTGAATCTTAGTTACGTTCTTTGGACCCGATCACGGGGCCTCGCCACTTCTTGGTTGTACTACTTCAAACCCCTGCTCGCAGCCTCTTACTTAATATGCCACGTTGTTTTTCTGCCTCTCTGGGTTGATCTCAAATGGTGCAATCCACCCGGAACCAAAGGTTAATTTTTTGAAAGCGCTAGTCGCCATCTGGTACCTCGGAGTCAGAATCACGTCGCACTGCTACTACTCGGTGCCCTCCGTAGGTTCCCTTTTTTGGGCCAACTTCCGTAGCGTTATCGTTTTACAACTTTCGGACCACTAATTGCACCCTCTCGTTAACCTATCTACCACAAAATTTTCTTTTTGCATGCATCTCGGCAATCGAGAGCAAGACCAAAATTTGCCTTCAAGTGGTCAATATTTTGAGAACTAATTGTCCCTCGCCATCAAATTCCTCTGTTTTGTATTACAATGGCAACTTTTCCAAACCTTCCGCTTTTCAACTTAGCCAAAGGAATTAATTAGTATGTACCGAGAGCTTTTTCAGCCAGGCTTAGGCTGTTGCGCCGACGAGCGTTAGTGTATTCTTGAAGAGCATGACTTAAGCTGTTGTTTAGGCAGTGCCTATTTACAAACTGGGTCGATGTTGTGTAGTCACTTGGTAACCATTCGGAGTGCGGTGAATTATGACAATGAGGAGGCAAGTTTTTGTGCTCTTCTAGTAATACACCCGACTCTCCTCCATTTAAATTGCAAATGCCTGAGACCTCTCATACCCTAAGACATCAGTGATACGGGGCAGTCCGTTTGCTGCTTTCTAAATATACCAACTGAATCGGATCTGGAAAAGGCGGAGGTCTTACCGGAATGCAACAAAATAAATCTGGACACTCTAGTAGCGCGGACCGAAGCATGCTCCGTGAGAAATTAAATAAAGTGAGAGGCATAGAGTGCTACAGTTCGTTTTGTGTTTGGCAGAACTGACCCATACTTTTTGAGAACGCCGTGTTTGGCCACAGATGTCCGGTGATTGCAGGCAGTGGCGAGATGTTTTTAAATTTTAGGTCCAGACAGTCGTCCTCTTACTGAGATGGCCGCTCTACGTAGACGTCTGTGGCCTGGACATTGCAAGCACCTGCCCTTCGTGTTCCTTTTCGTCCTCACTTTTCACTTGATAGACAAGGCCGGGAGAAGCCATCTGGCGGCCTAGCTATGATGTGATTTAGCGGTATGAAGAGTTTAGTTCCGGCTTTGGCCTTGGTTTGTACTTCCTACATTCCTGATTGGTTTCAAGAGATGAGGATTGTTGCTGCCTACAGATGCTGAAACTTATGGCTCGCAAAAATGGGTGTTGTGAGTGCTTCATGGTGGAACTGCAGGACTGGATTTCCTAAAGGGCACCAAAAGCAAACACAAATTACAAGCCTTGCTAGTTGTAAACATAAATAGCCAATTCACTCCTGTTCATTGTTTAGTGCTCCGTTTTTTCGCTTTTGCGTTCTCTGCAGGGTTTATTTTCAGGTTTTCTTACCAGCATCATGCTTTAATTCGATTACAGCTAGCCGATACTGACTGGTCTGCCATTAATTACGTTGTCCGACGGGGAGTTTTAGTTGCTCTTCAAGAGTAAAACGGGAAAAATGAACATTGGTTAATCAAAATTTTGCTAGATCAAAGAGATATATCTTGTTGTAGGTAGCTGCAATCACGGACATTTTTGACTGAATGTGACACAAACTTCACTTTAAATCAGCTCCGAGGAGCAATATGTCTATTTCTCTATATCTACTAGTTTCGGATGACCACGAATCCGGCTGCTGGTGATATTTGCATGTGTCTAATATGGGAGCAGATATAATACTACTACAACTAATAATAATACTGTATATTTCTCGATTTGCGAGAGGCATGCGCAAGGCAAGATCAAATTTTTACAAGGACGATGCACAGGAAATGTAGATGATAGAAGTCGAATGGGATAAGCGGGTGGGAGCAATATTAAGTTATTGCAGAAGCTCACTGGAAGGAGAACTAAGACGCTGCAAAGCAATAAGGGAGGAACAATTATGCCAGTGAGAAGCTAAAATCGAAAACTTAATTTTCAAGACCAAAATAGTTTTCTGGGACTGTTTTCAAGCAGCGGACTGCGAGCCATTTCGTGTTTAATTGCACCAAATATGCTCATTGCTGGCGCACGACATGGACGGAGCCCAACGGTGGATATCGATATATGGCTAGAGACACCAAACGTTGGGAGCCTTACGTAGTGGACGGAAACGCTAGACTGAATAGACGATGAGCAATATTAGTGCGGCGATTGTATGGAATTGGTGAATACCAGGCTGAACGTCAGGCGAATCTGATTAGATGCGTAGTTGACAACAAATGGCCAAAAAAATGCTGAGAGCGGAAATTTGTTGAGCTTTGGATATGGAACTCCAACGATAGTGATTAAATATACATAAGGATGGCGATAAGCATTACCGAGAGGCGGGTCAGATAAGAGAAATTATGTGTATGAGCACTCTTTGAATACTCTGGCCAAGAATGTCCTCTATGCTGTCAGTTAGGTTGCCGCATCTTTTGATCATAGTCAGCAGTACGGGTGGGGAATATGAGGTGCGCAAGCCGTTCCGGAGACAGCAGAAATCGCGGTTTTAATCGATTGCAGAAATGCAAGTTGAGATATCCAGTGCGATAATCCGCGCAGTTGCCGTTGACCGGGCCAGAACTCGAGCGCCAGCTCTAGCTGACAGGTTCCCAACAGGAATGATAAAGTAGCAGATTCGGAATCGCCAGTACGAGGACGGAAGCGTTAGCAGCGCGTCTGCTGCGGATGGGAGATCTGAAACGCAAGAGAGAAGTAGTCTGGCTTGGGTGGCAGCTTGGGGTTGTGGTGATTGTTGGATCGCGTCAGAATACTTGCAATATAGTGCATCTATTCCGTAGAATGTGGTAACTAGAATGGGCTACGGTAGCAGTTTTAGGCATATTTAAATGTTAGGGGCTCCCAAGAACGACCCATTCAGCTCTGCCAAGCCAGTAAAGAGGATAAGATGGTATGAAGAGCGATAAGTACACAGGCTGGTGTTTTAAATCACGTGATATGATAAGAGCATGGAACCAACAATAAGTACGCCGACATTTTCGTCCGCCCACATTGGGAGAATTTCGAGAAATAGTTTCTCACGCCATTGGTGAAGAGGGTACATCACTACAAGGGCGGTCAAAAGGTGCATTAGCGGGGACGTGCGATAAAGTGAGGGAGATATAGGTGAAGCCGAATCCCTGATGGTGATCTCAGCAAAGATTCGGTGGCTAACTAAAATTGTATCCCATGTTCGTAAGCTTCGTCCAGTCCAGTGTTAGCTCGTGTCAGGCTAATTAAGAACTGGACATCCAATAACTTTGCCAGATGGGCTTTGAACTGGGCTAAACTTGGGCACGAATGCAGGGAACTAGGGAGTTTGTTCCACAATTAAGAGTGGGAAACTGTGAAGAATTTAGCCCTGATCGATAGTCGAGTCAGGGGTGTCCTTAACGAGTAGTATTTACCACAAAGTGGATATGGGGGACGATCGGCGTCGCGTGTGACGTTTGTAGTAGAGTGGACATTATTAAGGCAAGGATTAAAGAGGAAGGTAAGATTTAATTTCACTCGACGAAGCCACAATGGTTCAAGTCCAAGCAGCTCGCATCTGGTCCTGGAGTTTAAGTTAGATGACGGACCTAGTAGATTTCTAGTGAATGCACTCTGCAATTCGATCGACTTTACGCATATGCGTAAAGATAATCGGGCAGTACTCGAGGTTGGGCCGAGCATGGGACTTAAAGGTGATATTTCTGCAGTCTTGAGTGCGGAATGCCCTTAAGGTCATTGTGGCGGTTCTCTTAGCTATAGCGGTCTGATAGTGAGCCTTCTGGCGGAAGTTAGAAAAACAGGACTATTGCAACCCTAAGTCCTTGACTGTGTGTGATACAAGAATTGGCATGCCGTTTATAGAGAGGGCGGTCGGAGGAATATGGCATTTATATGTTATCGGAAATTTTTTCAGCAGAGCACTTCATAAGCCACTTGGAACCCCAGTTATCAAGAGACTCTAGGTCTTCATTGATAAGTGCAAGTGTGAAACTAAATGAAGCAGCCTCAAAAGAGCAGACTATTTTGATGTCATCGGCAAACAGGAATGGTATGCCATGACGAATAACTTTAAAGATATCATTATTGTATAGCAGGAACAGGAGAGGACCTAGAACGCTCCCCTAAATGACCCCACTGTTAATAGCAGAGGGCTGGGAAAAATAACCGTTAATATTTACTACCTGAGAGCGATCGGAAAGGTAGGATGATAGCCAAGATAAGAGGGGATTTCTTATTCCATAAGTCCTAATTTCGGCCGGAAGTCGGGCGCTGGAAACGCGGTCAAACGCTTTTGACATGTCTAAAAAGATGATGAGCATCGACCGGTGGGAATCAGCACTTTGGGTTACCAAGTTCAAGAAGTTTGGAGACTTGTGCGTAAAAAATGAGTGGAAAGGATGACAGGTGGACTGATTCTCAAGACGAACAAGGCACTTCGATAAGATTAATGATATATAGCATGAAAGCTATTAACATATATCCAGGTCGGGGCTAGAAATGAGACAATTTAAGCTCATGCAATATATTAGCTATCTGATCAAACACAAAGTACGTAAACATTTGATATTCAGAAACATTTAGGAGATTAAGCTGACACAGGTTTACGAGTATGACACCGTAAATGGCTGAAGTAAACCATGGCGGAAATTTACAAGGATGAAGTGTACTTCGCATGATATCCGTGGGCCATTTGAATGAAAAGCTGCAGAGGGCCGATTTCAATCCTTATGTAATGACTGAAAATTTGCGGACGGCCGAGCTGATTTTCAGATTGGCTCGGGATGGCTTGGGCAGACAAACCTATGCTCGCGTGAAGTTATACGGTTTTGTGCCCCTTCGAGTCTGCAGACCGTACAAAGCGGGCATCAGGTAGACTCTCCTGATTGGTCCCTCCGTTTGGCATGTGCTTTGCAATTTCAAAGTGCAAAGTGCTGTTATAGAACGGGACGACAGCATCGCCGAAATTTATACTGGATATAGAAGAACAAATGACTAAGGACAATGTCACCTACCATGTTTGCTGCTTGTCAAAAAATGGTAGCTCTCCAGTGGAGGTAAACNAAATGGGAAAGCGGCATGAGGTACAGGATCTGCGCTTAAGAAAACCATGCTGGGAGTTACCAATTAAGTCATTGGTCGTGAGAGAGTCAATTAGACGGTCCTTGACAATCCTCGCCATGTGTCTGGCAAGGGTGGATGTTTGGTTTATTAGACGTTAGTTTTGCAGATCGTGCAGTGCTCCATTATGGTGGAGAGGAAAAACGGTGAAGGGTTTCCACAGAATGGGAAATACCCCTATTTAAATGGAGGTAGCAAACGGGTTTAATAAAAGAAGTGCAATATCGGGCTTGCCGAAGCAGAATAGGGCAAGAGGAACACCGTCTAAGCCGGGTGGGTGAGAAGATTTTATGTCGGCGAGAGCCTTTGCTATTTTCTCCGTAGTAAATAAAGTGGACGAAAGGGATTTATCTGTTAGCCTAGGGAGGGTGGGTAAATTGGTGATGCTGTCGGTAATGAGGGTGGAAGAGAAGTACAAGTTAGAAGCTTAAGCACTTTTCTTCGGACCATCGAGCTGCCGGTTGTTGTATATGATGTACATAGGGTAATTGATGTCTTGTAAATAGCGGAGAACCGCAGAATTCTGGCCACATACAGGCCGAGATTCGATTACTGAAGAGAAATTTGTTCTTACTTGCAAAGTTGGTTCTCGAACGCAACGGGCAGGTCGTTTTAAAGTCGGATTATCCCCAGTGATATGGAGAATTCTAAGGTTTGCTTGTGGATATTCTGCAGTTTAAGATTCTTTTATCATAGTTCCAGATTTTGCTTATTCGCGTTGGCCGGGGTTCAGCTGTTTAAGGAGTGAAATTTTTAATAATGGAGTGTAAGCTTGCATATAAGATGTCGGCAGCTTCTTGGGAGCCAGATGAAAGGAAGAAATCAGAATAGTCAAGGCTCCGTTGAAAAGCAGTCAAACCAACCCAGTCGGCTAAATTTTAAGAGACGCTGACGGACTGGATAATGGTTGCAGATGTTCGTCGTCTGGGATGAACATGAAGAAAGCAGGAGACCATCTTGTGATCAATACCCGGGAATTTGTCTAGCACGGAGTTGTCAACAATAGTGAGACGAAGCCAATGGTGTTACTTCTTCTGATGGAATTTGCGACATGCTGCGTCCATCCTCCTACGTGGAGTTTGCGAACGAAGTCAAAGAACTGCGGGAGGGAATTCTCGGAGGACCCGCAGATTTTAGGAACAGTAAAGCTTCCTGCTATAAGTTTTGCTTTCCCAGGGATAGATGCAACTTACTCGAACGCCTTGATGAATTGAGGTAGCTCAAATTTGTTTGATGGTCGTTGTAGGCAAACACATCCAAGATGCACTAAAGAGTTATGCATAAGGACAGTGAGCCATAAGGCGTCGGGCAAAATTTCTAGCACTGCATGTCGGGGGCGGGAAACGGAGGACTGACGCCTAACGTAAGCCAGGCGATCACCTCCACGCCGTTTATTTTGGTGAATTAGAAGGGGTTGTAACCACTCAGAAATATTTGGTTTAAGGTTGTATCTGGTCAATCACATTTCGGTGACTTGAATGATGTCACAAAAGATATCGTGATGGCATATTACTATATGAATGACTGCGTTGGCGTGGCTAATTTGTTGTGGCCATCTCAGATAAAACTGAGCGGGAAACCCGAGTTTTATTCAAGAAAATACAGGTTCCATGGAGGTAGATTTTCGCAGTATGTGATGCCATATTGTTGGAACCACGTTTGTGGGTGCTAATACAACCCTGGAACCGACCGAGCCGGTAGGGAGCACTTCTCAAGAAAATGTACGTTAGTGAATTTTGGGTATCAGTTGTGGGCGACGGGGGAGCCAGGAGGAGGATAGTGAGATATGCAAGAGGGTGGGATTTCACTGGCCCTGGGGCGGAAATTTTGTGGATTGGGCGGATTAATGGCGGCTTCAACTGACGGAGACGGTTGAACACTACTAAGGGGCAGCACTTTTGTGGTCCTTGGATTTATGAGGGCGTTTACAACAGTGGGAAGAGAGTAACACTTGTCAGCTTGTGTCAGTCTGGATATGGTGTTAAAGTATTGAAAAGTCGTGACCATAATTAACACGCTACACGCAGTCTCAGGTGATACAGTACTATTTGCACGTTGTTCAACTTTTCTTTCTCAAGTATTTACGGTTGCCTTAGTTTTTTTGTGGCGCTTTGCAGTGCTGCCAATAGCTGCTCGGGCAGCTTTCAGAGGAGCGAGTTTTCCTAAGATTCTGATTGAGATCTATCTCTATCTATTGCATGATTTCTTTGCAGCGGAATTTCCCGGTGCGAGGACTGGTATGTGTACCTGCGGCTCTCGGTCTGCTTTCGTCAAGTCCGGTCACCGAGTGTTGCATAACTGAGGCCCTAGGGGACTGTTAGCCCATTCCATGCCTTGCTATTAACCATGTTCTAAAATTAACGCTTTTATCTAGCTCGGCCGATAGAACCCTAGATTTTGGTCATTAACGCGGTGTAGAGCAGACGAAGTTTCCTGCTGTTGGATGTTCTGCTGATTGGTGGACTTGCATACCAACGAGCTTTAAGAAAACAAGGTAAGTGGTGTAGGTGGAGGCTTCCCCTATGTAACCGGTAATCGTATTCTAGGAATCCATCAGATGCTTCAGGATTGACAATGTCGCGGAAATTAATTAGTGGGTCGCCTTTAATACCTCTAAACTTCCGCTAACCCCAGTTTGTCCCCCCCTCTTTGGCCTGGTGCCACCCTTGGTCCTTATTTTGCCAGATAAAGAATATGATGGTTGCTTTTGACTTTAGGCGTCTTGTTCTGCGGAATGCCTCGAGCCTTACCGTTCTCGTAAAAACTAACTTCGTCGTGACTATAACCCTACGGTTCTGTACAATTGATACATGATTGATCATACGGTTGTGTGATGGTGGGCAGTGGTTTGGTACTGATCGTGGGACAGCTTGGAAGAGGTTTGTACGAGATGTTCGTTTGCCTGATGGTCAATGATGACTGACTCTTGGAGCAGTGGAAATTAAGTCTACAAAAGAAGAAAGTGCGCAAGGTCCGCCCATGATTAAATGATAACAGTCTAATACGCCCGGGGCGTGCAGAGAGAGGCGTGTGATTGTTTAAAACGGATTGCAAATAAAAAATATATCTGTCAAATCCCACGTCGCGCAACTAAATTATGAAAACGCACATTCAACAACTAGATGTGTTGAGGGCTTTGACCCACCACTATCGCCGATATAAAGCCATGTGCGTATCAGTTCTCAAATTCCATTGATAGAGCTATCAAGGCGGTTGTCATGTACATATAGAAATTTCCATTCCTGCCCGCCGTGGTCTTAACAACATCTGACTGTGTGCTTCTAAATTTTTTTCTGCCTTTTCCGTTGCACCTATACTGATCAGCCAGACTGGTGGGCATTCCCGCGAGCAACTGCCTCCAAATTTTCCGTTGGTGCCCTGAATATGCTTTTGCCTCTTTTTTGTCACGCCCGCTATCGCATTCTGCCGATATCGGAGTTGTTGTTAATTCCACTCCGGAAACGTATCACCTTAAAGGTTTTTCGTCGTCTTATCATCCATTTCAGTTTTGGCTGGCTGTACGAGGGGCGCTAGAGAATCGGAATGAGGGCGAGCGATACGGACGATAAGTCTTCGTTAGACTCCAAATA
>LUCM01007038.1:69012-110387 GCA_008360955.1 Fasciolopsis buskii
CGTATAACCTTAAAGGATTTTTCGGTGACGTTATCAGTCCATTTCATTTTGCTGCTGCGAGATGCGCTAAACTGAGGGCGAGCGATACGGACGATAAGTCTTCGTTAGACCCAAATACCCTGCGTGGAAATTCGTTACTATTTGTTTTCTTACCAAACCCTTGACCTGGCGTACGCGTTACTGGCTACTGTGTGGGCTTCCGTCGTTTGCAAGTGAGTGCTTATTTTTCCTCTTTTGTCACTACTGTCGCACGTCATGATCATGCGTAATGCATGCTCTCGGCACTGTCCAAGAAATAAAATATTATTATAAATCGTCGAAGGTGCGCCGGCTTCTGAGAGAAAATACCACAGTGGTTGTTTCATTCTCACCTTTTTGCTGTTCAATTTCCTGCTTTGCTATTCCTCCCGATTTTATGCCAATGTGTTTAGTTTTTGTTCCCTGTGATTTGTAATGCCCCTGTAAAATATGATCATTTAACCAAGCATGCCTGTCGAAGTATTCGACAATATACTTACATTCATACCTAAATGAATTGCAGTCCGTGTCTCACAAACAGTTTCAGAAAACCCTGTAAATTCTTCCAAAACATTTATCCAGTTTTGAATTTTGTCTCTCATATTCGTGCACTGTGTGTTGCTTTGCAGATCGCGGCCGTGCATTCCGATTAGTCAAAAGCGGCATATATCCCAATATCTCTTCTGGTTTCTCTTATTCACGTTTCCTCTGCATCATCCATGTACACACTTGATCGTTCTTTGCGCACGCCTTCCGATAATCGAGAAATATGCAGTATTATTATTATTGTCATCATCCACCACATATTCAAAAGCCACAAACAGGTCCATAATAAAGCGCAAGGTTGAAAAGAAGCAGAAATATTGAGTCTGACCTAGCAGAAAGTAATAAACAGGCCGGAAGAGTACTAATACGCATATGCACAGCATATGAGAACATCAGACTGTTGCACTGCGCTGGAAGGACCGGATACGAATCTACCGCTGACTGAATCTGGCAAAACAAATGTTTTGCTGGGAAGTTCGAGGGTACGTTCATTACTCGTATTAAACCCCATGTTGACCGCCGAAGCCCTAAAATTTCTCAGATCTGTGGAATTTCCGAAATCGTTGCAATAAGAGAACAAGCTGGGGAAGGTATGACCACGCCAAATGGGTATACGATCCTGTTCGGGCGGGCAAGTCCAGCGATCCTTCAGCCATTATTGGAGCTGTCTGCAATTTGTCAGCAGCACTATGCCGTTTCGTCTAAAAAGACTCGAGTGATTGCCAGATTAAATCTGCGATAAAAATGGGAATGTGCATGTATGGGGTAATACACAGGGTGAAAAATTTGCAGACAGGCGAATCTGACTTGCGTGCTATCCATGTGCCTATATGGAACACTAGGTGGTGAGTTGGCATGTGACTGTATGATCACAGCACGGAATCCCAGTGTGGAAATATTGTCTCACAAATTCCTTGCTTTTCTGGATGAGACCATCAAAACATTAGGCCAAAGTCTCCGTTTCAAATACATCACCTGGACTTTGGCAAGAGTGTCGGTTTAGCTAAGAGTTGAACGAAGGCGCCAGAAAAACAGAGGTGACCAATAACTGGGTAGCCAGCCGTTTTGCGAAGGGGAATTTTAGCCCATGGATTTTAGAATGCATGAATTCCCCCGAATACATTCTCTGTGTTGCCCAGCGATAGGTACTAGGACCAAACTTTTCGTCGTATTCATGAACCATTCGGCACAGAATGTGCACAAATTATGCCCGTTTTGCGGATGAATTCTAAGTAGCAGTTACACACCTGGAGGAGGACAATGAGGCAGACACAGCCTAATCACGTAAGTGGGGCCATCCAATGAACCTGGCGACATACCCGGGCCTGGCTCCTAGAAGAGATCGAGGAAAGTACAGGAAGAATGGTATGACGGAGGCTTTATATTGCATCAGCCTGGAAGAAGGGACTTCAAACCATCCAAGCCGTACGTATTCACGGTAGATAACGGAAGGTTATGGTTCTTTAGGCATGGGTCAGTGATGCCTTTCGGGCGATCCGGCGTACCTGAGCTCCTATGGGCAAATGACCTGAAGCCCGAGTGAGAATATTGTGCTCGTTCCCAGGAAGCTTGCACAAAACTGCTGTAATAACCTAGAAGAGAACTGCTACCAAAATGGTGGCCGAACAGCGGCACAAACGACACGGTGAATGAATCAACCACTGTGGTATTTCCTCTCAGAAGCCGGCGCACCCTCGACGATTTATAATAATAATATTTTATTTCTTGGACAGTGCCGAGAGCATGCATTACGCATGATCATGACGTGCGACAGTAGTGACAAAAGAGGAAAAATAAGCACTCACTTGCAAACGACGGAAGCCCACACAGTAGCCAGTAACGCGTACGCCAGGTCAAGGGTTTGGTAAGAAAACAAATAGTAACGAATTTCCACGCAGGGTATTTGGGTCTAACGAAGACTTATCGTCCGTATCGCTCGCCCTCAGTTTAGCGCATCTCGTAGGCCCCCGCATACAGGCAGCAAAATGAAATGGACTGATAACGTCACCGAAAAAACCTTTAAGGTTATACGTTTCCCGGATGTTGCGAATTAACAAGAATTCGATTCGGCAGAATGGATAGTGCGTGACAAGAAAAGAGGCAAAATATTAGGGAACGGAAAATTTGGAGGCAGTTGCTCGCGGAATGCACAGTCTGGTGATCAGTATAGTGAACGGAAACCGTCACTATAAAAGGGAAAAAAATTTAGAAGCACAGTCAGTTGGGCGAAGACCACGAAGACACGGAATAAAATCTGTGAAAATCTTTTGGCCAGTCCCTGAGTTTTATTTTAAGCACTGTTTGTTTCATGAATCTCAGTTTGATTCAGTAATGGCTTTGTGGTTGTAAACGGAAGACAAGTAATCCGACGAGAATAATTACATTTCTGGTGGAAGTGTCTGAAATCCAGTTGCCAGCAGCGCCGGTCTGTTGCCAACTTTCTCAGAGCCGTATAGAACTTCATGAGGTGCATTTTGCACATCAGTTCATATCAAGTGCCATTAAAAGTAATTCCTCCGTGAGTCCGGTTTGAATGGCTTTGGAAAAGAATTTTGGGATATAGGAAGGGGATGTCAGTCCAAAATAATTCACCTGTGCATTAGGACTTGAGGGCTGTTTACCACGGCCTTGCTAGTGTGTGGGGCTGACCGATTGCTGGCCACCCAGAGTGAGAAACACCATTGAGGAGTGAAAACGGGAGGTGTAATGCGCCAACCCATCTGCACCCATGCACCGCTGCAGCCAGGCCGCCCGCCCGGTGTGCGCCGTCCAAAGCAGGGGATATGGCCGTGCTTCGCACTTTTGTGGTGAGGCTGGTTTATAGGGGAGGTGAAGAAGGGAATGCAAATATGGTATACGTAGAAGAAGCGAGACATCATTCATTCCAAGAGTAGATAATCGTAGACGAGCCCAAACCACGGTAGTGAAATCATGGAGCAAGTCTTTTTATCCAGGCAGAATGATGTGGCTTGGAAAGGAAAAAAACGGTCTGGCCCAGCTGCCAGCCGCGGACCAATCCTAGAAGCGGCTCAGAAAAGGAAGTGACTAAAACGTATAGTAGTGTCTCATTATGTCAGCAATCCGCGGTTTTTATTTTAGGGCGTGCATAAATAGATGGACAGACTAATGTAATGTTTGGATCGTCAAGGCTATGAGCAAGGGGAAATAAACCAGTATTTATTGGGACGGTCAGTGGACAAGTGCTACCGATATATAATTAATGAACGAGCTAAAAAAGGGAGATGCGCTGGGGGATGACTAAAGTCACAGCATACAAATCATGGATTATATTCCTCTCTAAGAAACTGAGCCTTTCAAACGAAAGAAGTGGTTGGAGCAGCAGGTGTGGTAAATAGAAACAACCACTCATGGAAGAAAAGAAGTCACTAGGACTCTACAGTCACGGTGATAGTACCAGGTTCTAGGCGTCTAAAATGCAGATAAAGACATCATTGAAGAGTGAAAAATGAAGAATCCGATATTCTGAGCTATTTTTGGCTGAAGGGAACCGTTTGGGCCCGTCAGAAGCAAAAGTGTTTACAACGAGCTTACGTCATTTGCTCTGGGAGAATCGGCTAGGCCTACAACACTGTTTTGGTGACGGTGTTGTGGTTATTTAGGGGAGTGTGTGGGGAGATTCGTGGGTGGTGAGGCATATAGGCAGCTAGAGCGATAAGTTTCACATATATGAACGAAGGTTGTCCAACGACAGGTATAACTTTCGCAAGCAGAGGAGACAGCGAGATGCATCCGACGTGGAACTGCATGTGAATAAGTGGCGTGCGTTACTGTTGGAGCTCAGTTTGAAGTAGGGAGCAAAAGAGGATGGGCGATTTGCTGTATGGTTTTCTTTTTCATGAAAACAATACAAAACGATATAAAATTGGAATAAATGCGATGGGAAAAACTACAAAGGTGATTGAGAAAATCGGAATTTTAATGACTAAAATGGACAGGGAGATGTCGACGAAAAGTGAGAAACAAAGAAATCGAGATGTCTTTGTAGTTTCGGCTTTGCATGTGGTGATATGAATAAGGAGATTCGCTTCCTTTTTCGCAATGAACAAAACGGCGAAGTCAATGCTTTTTCCGGAAGTCCAATCCAGTTCCGTACAAGCGATCCTCAGGTGAATATGGATGGCATAGATTAATGAAAATTTCCACAGTAACCACTACACGTAGTTCGTTTTTAAGTGCGATATATGATGGTGACAAAGCGCTCAATAGTTGGGTGGTTGTTCTACAATGGCGAATATTTAACAATAAAGAAGTTGGCTCTTGCGGATGTCTTTGGCACAGAGAGTAATAATTGAATCCGCGTTCCGGAGAAAGTATGGGGGTGGGTTTCTAACACGGGGTGTTGAGACACAGCTGCTTCCTGTAATAATGTTTTTGAAGAGTGCCAGTTTCGCTCGTATGCTTTGGATCTAAAAAGGATTCGTTTTCAGCGATTCACGGCGTTCAATATAATTTAAGCTTACAGAGTGGCCAATCAGTTGCTTGGTAAATACACCGTGGACGTTTTCAACTGCTACTCCGACACACTGCCCCATGTTAGAATGGATCAGAGAGCAATAATCCAAAATAGGTCTGACATTGTTTCTAAAATGTTGTAGTTTGCTTCATTTCAAATTCAGAGTTCTGTGTAAAAGCCCTTCTAATATCTTGGCTCTTGCAACATGTGTGAAAGCATACTCCGAGACCTTTAAGGTGCAGGAATAATTTAAGCCCAGGTCGTGAACTTGACGGTTAACGGAGATGATTTGATTTCTAAGGCGTTCGCTCGGAAACTGAGTGAAGCTAAGCCTTGCGACGTTACATAAGGTGGAATCTTATGCTTTGAGGCGAAAGGCGTAGACAATTTTGATATCGCCCGCAAATAAGAAAAGGGTGCCGTTTCGAATAACATCAAACACATCGTTAACGCACAAAAGGAAGAGCAGGGGGGCCAAAACGCTGCCTTAGATGATCTAGGTTCATAAATGAAGCCATTAACTTGAACTACTTGGTTTCTAAATGACGGATAAGATGGAAACCACCATGGGACTGAATCAATAGCAGCCTAGAATGCCATTTTATTTAGCAACCTGAGGTGGGACACTCTGTCAAATGCCTTTGTCATGTCTAACTGACCTCCCAGTGCTCAGGTTCCTAGTAATAGCGTTCAGGCAGTCAGTCAGACCAGTAGCACGGGATTTCCTACGGAGGAAGCTATGTTGTTAACTGTTGATAAGTTCATGTTCTAGAAGTTAATCATTAGGACTATTGGTAATCAGACGATCCATAATCCTTGAGACTATAGTATGTGATTTAATCGATAAGGTTATTTCAAATATTAGGCTGTAAAGAGATTTTCATCTCCATATCAGGCAGTTGTACCAGAATTCGTAGCTCTGTAATGCTGCAGAACCACGAAAGACTTCAGATGATCATCACTGATAATACAATTCCGTTAAGAACCGGTAGCAGCCAAGCTTTTTTGTGCAAAAGTTTCACCAAATAAGTGAACGGACCACAATTAACTGAAAATTATTTCTAAGACATCAGTTTCCCACGTAGCGCAACAGGGCTGAGAATGTTGTTTTCGGCGACCTTAAAAACGACCTCGACTACCCCGCTCGTGAAGGTTTGGATCCGTAGCTCCCATAACACCACCTAGTGTCTGTGTCGTTTGAGGCCCGGCGTTTGATGACCAAATCTCCTTCTAAGCATACGAGTCGTTTATATGAAAACCATTCAATGAAATTTAGGAAATTATGGAACACTGGCTTGTTGCCCGTTCCGTTTTAGTTCACACAGAAATAATTGGTACCTGTCTTCGATTGTCAGGCTGGTAATCTTCTCCATTTTAAAAGCATCCCTCTATTACCCCAGTGCAAATTTTTGCCTCCACTCTGTCTACTAATGTCCCTCGGCTCTATCCCTAAAGGTCATTTTCCTGACATTGTGTAACTCTGAGATATCTACAGATTTCGGCCCTAAAATCGTCGTACTGGCTGTGCTACTCGCACCATTACCAGAGCGAAAATCGGCGGCCCGATATAAGCCGCTAAAATTTTCATTTCCATGCCGAAAACTACCAAGAATACAGTATATTCCAATAGTCAGTCGGAATTCGCAGCTCACGTTTTCACTGAGATGCAATACTCCTTAGATTCTGAGGAACCTAAACCCCACGGGTGAATTAAGACGGTTTCAGTTAGTCGTATTGGAGTAGCCGATAAACAGCGAATGAATAATCTGCATCCTAGAACCGAAGCAGGATATCACAAACCGTTGCAGCCGATACGATATATGAGAACCTTGGCAGATAATTCAGAGGCTCCAATTTGACATGCAGAATTCACCCTGTATACTACTTTGAAGCGCCTTGATGCTATCGCTGATAACATTTTGGAAGATATATGGACCCAGATTCTTTCAGGGCGCCTGAGCAGGAGTGAGTAAATCTGCTGCTGCACTGACGGAAAATTTCATGAGTTTTTTGGAACAGTGAAGGCATTAGGGGACCGGCAATAAAGGTTTTCGTCGTTCAGTGGAATGCTTCGTCGCGATAGGCCATCAAGTAGAGGCCGCTCTAGAATTCAGCTTGTAACCCAGCCTACCAGCAGTATGAATTGGTATCATCAGCGCTTCCGATTCAAGGCAGCCTATTGTATTTCACCCTGTACTACGTCACCATCCAGTTACAAGGACGACGGCGCAGGGGCTTGACAGCGGCGAACATCAATGGCCAAATAATCATCCATTCCATGTTGTAGGCTGCAGCTCCAATTCCAATTAATTGGTTGAAATTCACTAAAATTTCCCAGTTTAAGCTAAACCATAAGCTGGGGCATGATCCGTATATGACGACCTCAGCAAAAATAATTAGTCGGGTGCAAAAAAAGTAAGAGGATAGACGATACACAGGGTAAAGTTTGGCAGTTATATTCTCAATTTTGATATGGTCCATGTGAAAAAGCCTGAATAGGTTTGCCATATAGTTGAGGCCACGACATGACAACACGCATCAAACCAAGTGAAAACTGCAAGTGATATAACGAGCTGCAAGGCTTTATGTCGTTCTTCATTTCTGGTGCTCCGCGTGAAGCGGTAAAAACAAAACAAGTGGATAAGTGCTTCATCCTTGCGTTCTGTCATTCCTTTGGATACTAGGAGTGACATTCAAGGGCGTCTAACAATTGGAAATGCGGCTCAAAATGATTCACTCATGTTTGACGCTATTTAGACCCAAAACTTCGGCTTAGCGGGCCTTTAGCTATGTGCCTTTAATTTTACTTTTTCTACTTTCTGAAGTATATCAATGTGAGCCAATGAGGCCAACAGCGGAAACTGCCTGAAAGCTGTTCAATGAGGGTCTGTGGAGTAAGCAGGCTGTTGTGTTTACTGCATCTGAGGAACAATCCCAAACAAAGACTGCTCCGGTCTAAGCTACTCTCAGCTCCCAATGGCAGACGCAGTGTTTAGGGTAGTGGTGCTTCTCGAAACGCAGACTAGGAGTGGCCACGAGAAAATCCAAGAACAAAGCTCCCACAATATCGCAGCAGCAGCAGCAGTTATGATCTTGCTAGAAAGCCTGACCGTACCTGTAAGGAAGCCACCTCCACCGCAGCTGACACTACCAATCCGGATAAATGTCAGGACAAACAAACCCTAGTTGTTTACTTGGCAGGTAGCTCGCAGTTTCGCCAGTCGTCCACTGAGCTGCTGCCGACTAACAATCTCAAAAGCCATTCCACGCATGAAATGACTACGGCCAAAGTTACCCCGGTGGTTAAAGTGTGGCTGCGTGGACATCAATAAACAGGGCTTGTGCCACAAGCTCCATGATCTCCGGATCCTGGCGGCCCAATGCAGACTTGGTGATTAGCATTACTGAGACCTGAGCTCACCGAGGCATTTTTGATTAATTGCTGGGTATTTTTAGTAGGTGGTTCGTTAAAACGGACCGTAGTAGGTGAACAGGTGAAGGGTGTCCTCTGTAAATCACTTGGAAACTGAAGAGTATCGGCTCATCAATGCAGCCCTTAACCACGTTCCATAGGTTTTGAGGTGAAGTTTAAGTTAGCCAGTTTCTTCTCCAAGTACTTTATAAAATGAACAGAAGTCCTCCGAGAAAACTTCCCTGATATACTCCGTTTTTGAGAGATAATAGTAATCATTCGTAGTTGCCCGTCCGAAAAGTTGCCTGATCCATTGCCAGACTGACTGGGTTAGAACGAAAGCTGGCGGCTCATGGTCTAGAAAGGAGAACAACGGGGTCATGGGAGCTAGTAAAGTCTAGGTAACAGACGACGACTTCTTAGCCTTCAAACGGACTGAGTTGTTTCAACCAGAATCAACAAAGGGCTTCTTTGGCAGAACCCGTTACTGACAGGCCAATGCCCCCTGAAGTCAAAAGCCTGTTGTTTACAAAATGCAAGCAAAGCTGTTTCCTTAAAATTCTTTTGAGCACTTTAACATTGCCGACGTAAGTTTCACCTGCCTGTATTTGTCAGCCTTTTGCCTAGAATCTGACCTGTATACCTTTCTCCAACTCAGCCATTCTCCAGTCCGCCGAAGGATCTCTCAGCATAGAGGGTGCTCTTTAGAGCCCCGTTATGGGCTCGCGCAGGACTTCCGCAGTAACTGCGATAGATGGTTTGTGGTAACCCTTTGGCCGTCGACGCGTTTTTATTTCCGAAATGCATCGTCTCCATTGGTGCTCAATACATTCATTCAGAGCAACGTCCTGATTGATCCAGAGATCCCGATGCTGCACAGGGTAGCACACGCCACTAAATAAAGCGAGACGAGTTTTGACCTCGGCTGTATACACAAAAACAAGTGATATATGTTCTTTCCGAGTTTCCTGGGCACTAACGCACGGACATCTCACACCTCACTTATTAGGATTTGTCTTTGCACCCCGGGCCAACTGCCCTTTGCGCTCAGGCTAAACGACCTGAAGGATCATCCTCCCAACTTTTTCATACGTGGCCTAGGGCCCATGGGACTTGGGGATGTGCTAATGGACCAATCACCGTCTTCGGAATTTAATCGTTTGTTCTACCTTATTCTTTCACAACAGTAAACGGCGCTTAGTCCTCTTTGGTCCCGATGATGAAAAGCCATCAGTCAGCGGCAGTAATCCTGTTCGTATTAAATCCCTCTTATCATCAATTGAGAGACTTGGACGCTTTGGTCTAGTGGCATGGTGGTTGCTGCAGTTCAAGGTCTCCTGGTTGTTTCTAACTTGATACTTTGCACGCCAGGCCTTGCAACCACTGTAGCTTTCAATAAACTGTGACCTCTTTTACCCTTAATTCTTTTAGAACGACGGAGCAAACATCATTTCGGTATTTAGCTGTCACTGGATCTTTCCATGAGGGTTTTCAGCCCTCTCTAGATCTAATCCCGCTGTTTGACATGGTTATCCAGACCATGTAGATCCACGTCTGGCTGCGCTGTCACCGACGTAGCTGATCTCAGGGAGGTTAGTCTGCAAGCACAGCAAATCATGACGACCTGCCCAAAAAGTAATAAATCTGCGCCATCAGCGCAGAGTCCACTATTAACATCTTAAAGACCCCCTAAATGCAAACACTTTGTACAGGTCCCCCAGATGAAGGTGGCTCAAGGCGATTTGAACATTTGGATTTAGGGGAGAAAAGGGGACGTTCGATCTTGTGAGCTCCGAGCTTACGAGAAGTAAAACTTCTTAGCCTAGTTCTACCCATAATGGGTAAGGCCCCCGGGATAATGGCACAGTAACAATTCTTCAACCACGTTCTGGTGATTTCTATAACTAACAAACGGTGGGCCTCCGCCACCAATTCACCCCAATTACTGCCAGAGTGCAGGCTTCAGCATAGCACGGTTCAGAAAATTCTGACTGCTGCCCAATGCCCTTTAGGTCTTCATCAATCTCTCTGCCCTTAGGTGCAGTTCTTGAGACCTAATTCCCTTTTTCTCCCTTACCATACAGGTTTTTGATCTGGGGCTAGAAATTTACTGTCATTTGGTGCCGCATTTCATTAGGTCACGGCACTCAAAACAGTTAGTCACCATCCGGGTTCTAAGGGCTGCACTCGGTGACATTTGCGCCATTACCTTTGCTCAGTTACCTTCAAGTTCGCTGCCCTGTGTACTGTCTACTGGACACCCTGGAATAAATGCGTCAGTGCATTCTATGTATTCCGATGCCAAGCTATAACCTTGCCCACAATGCGAACATCGTTCACCTAATTTGATTGCACTCCAGTAAAGTGGTTAGACTCCCTGTGTCTGTGCACCCCAGTCGACAGTAGGGCCTGTTTTATTAAGGGTCGCCTTTGCTACCATTCACAATTCCTTTTGGCCTCAAATTCGTACTTGGATCGCTTCTCCCCATGGATGAGCATGAAACCGGGTTTCCGGTATCCTGCTCCACTAGAGCAGGCCGTGCATTTTGTTTCGCCGCCTGCAACCGAACGGCTGGTCTGAACTGGTTAATGGGCGGCCTCTACTGTTGTGTTCAATGCTTGCCGCTCGAATGGTTAACAGATCTGTTTCTGGTGCTGTCGAACACTTCTAGGAACGCACAAGGGTGCCGGGCTCCCGGCCTCTTCCAGATTCCAGTTTCATGGCATTTCACTTATATAAGGTCCGCAGGGAGCCGGACTACCCTAGGAATATTGTTGATTTGGCCTTGAATCGACTTCCCACCAGCTTTTGCTTGGTTGTTTACTGGTTCTGCACAGTTGCATAGCAGCAGCTCCTTTCATTTCTGTACGACCATTTTGGTAGTGTCTCCCGTTTGTTTCGCTCCACCGTCATGCTGCTCAGTTTTCAAGCTAAAACTGCCTTATCAGCTTCATTTTCCTCTGAACGGTTGTTCCCTTATTCTGTTCATCTTTGATTTTCACATGCCCTATTCTCACCGCTCTTCTTGCTCCTCTGACCCTCTCGGAGAGGTCTGCCGCCAAAAAATTCTGTTATAACTCCCTAAATAGATTGCTTCCTTGTGGTTTCTAGGTGCCCCAAAATTGTCCAATGCATTTTTCAGAAACGGCAGCAAACCGAGTACAAAAGCATTTCACGGATGTGCCCTCCGCGTGCAGCTCAAACTCCATCTTCGACAAGACATGTCACTTTTATTGACACCGTCGTCTAGCTCTTTTGCGCTGAATGCCAATGTCCGACTCTTCTGTGGAATTATTTACGTCAAAATTTGTGGCATCTGAACACCAGTGCTTATCTTCAGGGAAGAAACTTGCACCTTGTTTTGGCTATACCAAAAACCGTAAAAGGCGAGACGCAACTTGCAAACAGAGCGGAAACTGATGCAACTAAATATAGGGGAAGGAACATCCGCAAATGTATCTCCATCGTTTTGAAGCAAAAGTGGTCAGAAAAAGCAGAGCGCAAAATTCATGGATCGCATTGCCAGAGATAGCCGTGCAGGCAGAATGCAAAAAAGCGTTCAATAGATGACTAAATCTGAATGGAGCTAGGATGACAGCATTCGACGGAACTCAACATCTGCTGCATCCAGGGAACGGTCCGATGCCAGGGACCACTTTGGAGGAGTGGCCGCATATCACTTGCGAATGACTGATAGGCTGACTAGTTAATACTACTTTCGTGCCTGCAGGTACTCATGCACAGATGAGAATGCAATTCAATAGTTTCATGCCTGAGACGAGTTGCTCGCCCAAACAGCGTTTTTGTTTATTGCGGCAAACTTTCCGTCACTGCAGTAGCGCATAATAAAATACTGATCGCCCGTTTGACCTAAGCTGCCGTAGCGGCCTTTGGGAGATCCATTCCTTTGCTTCAGCTGTTTCTTTGCCTCCATGATTCTGAGTGTAGGGGTTCGGATCTACCTCTTTTTCCCCCATGAATTCGCTCAGCTGTCCACTGTTGTTACCACTGTGAATGTTCACTTTTCGATAAGCTGGCTTGCAGAGGAAGTCGGTCAGGTATGCCCATAACTCACGTGTTATTGTCTCCATTTAGATACCTTAGTAAACTCATCCATTCTTGATTGTTCGCAGTTCTGTTCGTATAATCCGGATTCCTGGAAAACACGGTTCCGTGAAACGTGAACTATTATTCTGCTATTTTATTTAGTTAACCAACACGTGCACTGACATCTATTGCACAATTTTAACACGTTCTTCCGCCGATGATGATTGAACCCCGGAACGAAGTCGCGCTGGAGTGGACCAATGGAGGACCTGATCGGTAGACATGGTCTGTATCAAGACATTAACATCAACTAATGGACGCAGTTGGAATGCATGCATTAGTTACCCACACCGTCTCTCTCTCAAACAGAAAATGGAGCCCCGCGTGGCAGACAAACAGCAATCCCCGCAGAGTAAGGCGAGGAGAAAAAGGAAAAAAGATAAAAGGAGAAAAAGCGGGGTTAATCCCATCGGAAGATTGCTGGGCAAGCTGTGCAACCTTCATGGGATTCACAAATGCATGGTACAGTTTGCGTTAGGCGGCGGACAATGGAAGAAATCTAGCTCTCAAAAACAAGAAGGACAGAATAAAACTATAAAAATTGAACCAGAAGACTACAATGCCACTCAAAAGCACCGAAAATAAGGGGTTCGAAGGGAGATTGCCGTAGAGTAATCAGGAATGACAGGAAGAACATAAGGAAAAAAGGAAAGGTGACAGAACACAGGAGAGAAAGAGGAAAACGAAACGAAAATCGCATGCATCAACTGCGAAGCAAACAAAACATCACAGAACTCATACACTGACGAATGATACACTTCCAAGCAGATCGCTCTTATGGCTTTCTGAGAATGCAGTGACTCTTAGTATCCAGTTAAACAAGCAGTAGCTAGGTCATTTATCCTCCTTCCGTTCATCTTCCTAATTTTTTCTTGATGGTTTTTCGTCATTTTCAGTTGCATTTTAGTGTGCCGTGAGATTATTGCAGGGTCAACGTTAGTTAATGCCTTTTGAACGGGCAATTTGCAAAACGAGGCCCATGGAATAATTGTTTTTGGCAGACAACCCTTTAACTGCAAGAAACGCACTCGGTCACTTTCTCCTTTATTTCTCACGTTGCATTGGGTCCCCAAGCAGCCTGCTACAAGATGATTAAAAAAAGGTACGGAAATCAAAGGTAATCTGAAGACCTTGGTCTGCTGCGGAGCCAAAATCCTTTCAATGGCAACATACTCACTCAATAACCATGCTTCTTTGGTCCACTAAATCTCGCAGATCCCCGTTAGTCTATCCATCGCTTCTTATTTCAGACAACATGAGTAGTTTACGTCGTTCCAGTTTAATTTAGTTGCCGCGGGACTGAAATGATCCAAAGGGCCAAACGACAGCCCAGTGCTGTTCCGACTTAGGCACACAATATTTCGTTGAATTCTGCCATTGTTATATTATTTGCGGACACCTTACGGTCCCAAGAACCCGTTTCCACGGCGGCGAAGTGTTAGAAACAATTAATTTCGTCTCCATGTCCAGAGAAAGAACATTCCATGAGGTTTTACACCAGCCTGATTAACTGCACGTTTACCTTCCGGTTTTAAGGTAAAAAGAGACTCATCAACTTAGAAATTTCGCACTGCTAAGAATATCTTGGCAAATAGCTTTGCTCCTTTTAAATAATATAATTCATATATTAACTTTAGCTAATTATTGCCCATCGAGCATTTTCTCCACCTCTTCTACTTATATCCTACCTTTGAATTCCGGCTTCTATGCAGCCACGAGAGAAATAAATGAACAAACAAAAGTGCAAAAGTCCTTTAGCACGCGTTCCAAGACCCACACAGAGAACCGGGCCTAACTAATGGTTGCGACAAGTAACCGTTCGGTGGCTCTCACTGATGTATTCGGCATAGATAGCGAAAACGCCACTGACCTTGAAAGAAAGATCACCACCCTTCAACTACTGGAGGATATCGTGTCACGATTATCTTTACTTCTCAACATTTTCGTGACTGGAAGCAACTGCAGCCCTGAAACCGTCGACATAAATTGCAGCTATTTAGATTCCTTTGCCATGGAGCTTCTTAAACAGGCCATTGTCACTAGAAATGCTGCGGTGCTCAGAGTTCCATACTACCTACCGCTCGAAAGTGCTAAATTCTGCCTACTGGATTCATGCAACATGTCCATCATCCAGTTTTCTCCTATCAGGCCGCAGAAAAATTCCACCCTTGCGAATCTCCTTTGCTCTTTCAACTTCTTGATCAATTGGTGGCTAAGCAGTTTATTAGTAGATCGCAGATGATTTCCCGAGTTATGCCTTACAAGAATATTGAAACATTTGCCGACCGAGCACCAAGCCTAAGAGGGGCGCTTCAATGTTCGAGGTTTTCATTCGTAAATGCAAACTCAAAAGACCCCAAATTCTTTACCTCGGAGTCCCCTGGATAGTTTGCCTTCCACCAGCATATAAAACAACACTGAACTTAGATTCATCCAGCTCTCTTCCCCTCCAAGCCATACATGAAAAGACTGCACTTCATGTCTCCTAAAGTTGTCTCCACCTGTGAAATTAAGGGAAACGGTGACGAGAATGGTAACATTCAGGTTCGTCACGTGAACGACCCTGGCAAACCCATCAATACTGAACCACTGAATGAGACTGCTAATTTAGTGCCACGATTATTGCACCAAATTCACGGAGAATTATCACTATCCTCCCAATGCACACCACTCCCAGTCTATCCACTACTCTGGTCCTCCTATTTTCCACTTTATCGACACTCAATACAGACAAACGGAAGATTTCTTTCCACTTGATTCCCATCTTAACCAGCCCATAACTGCAGGCAACTTACCTCTCAATTTCATGTGAGTACCGTACACCTGGCCTCCAAACAGAAGCTTGGCTAACTCTTTTAGGCTCCAGTAAATGTACTTGCGAGTCATTTGCTTTCAGGTGGTTTGATGATGACGAAAACCCGAAGACATTCGGAAACTCAAAATTCGGTCCAGCAGGGCACCATACGCATAGCAGGTAGACTCAACTTCTGCAAATGGCTCTGCTATCTACACGAAAAAGATCCAAATCCATCAGTCTACTGATTTACCACCCAGTGAAGAATCTCTACATCTCCAGTTCAGCCAGCCTCTTAAATGAGCGACTAGCTACTGCCTTTTGTTGGCCTAATATACACCATCCCAACTACTTTTCAAAAGCCGTATACAACTTCTATGTCCCCGAACCGCTCACTCAGCCGCGGTCATTACTCTCCATACTTTAACTGACAAGTGTTCATCTCTTCCCATCTACTGCAACACCCTCATAAATCCAAAGATCGCAAAACTGCCGGCACTTGTTAGTCTTCAACCGTTAGTTCAGGCCGCCACCAATCCATTCTACTTACAAAATTTTTGCCCCAGGGCTAGTGAAATGCCACCCATCCGCATTCCTCACAACCATCCTCGGGAATACTCTGTCACCCACGACTACTTTTCACCATTCAGTAAACTATGTTTTCCTGAGCGGTGCCCCCCACAGGCCCGGTCCTTATTTGGGTTATGCTGCCACCAACCGATGTGGCTACAAAACATGATTTCTCCTACTATGAGAATCTGCCTCCCGGGTACCAGTTTTTTCTTAAAAGAGACTTGGGTCCTCCGGCCAGTTAGCTCTAAGCAAAGGCCTCCAGGATAGCAGTCATCCAAATAGTGATATACTTTCAGTAACGTTCGGCGCTGCCAAGCGCCAATCACGCAAGACCATTCGTTTTCACTTCAGCCGTAACGCTCAAAATAGCCCCATCCGATCAAACATCAATCTCATATAAGTTTAAACTTCTGCTTTTCAGGCTGCGGTCAAGCCTTGTACCAGTGATAAGCGCATTTAGTGCACTTAAACACGGAAGGTCTGGAAGTCCACTGCTCACGCACAGCCCCAGAAAGCCCTGTATATCATTTTACGACAGTTTTCTGTTTTTGTTTCTGGCAAACACTTTTGCACTGCGTATTGCTTTGCAGATTCTGATCATGCCTCCCAAGTAATCCAAGGCGGCCCACATCACCACATCCATCCTGACTTGCCATTTGCGTTTCCTCTGCATCTTTTTCTTACGAACTTGATCTCGACTTGCACAGGCCCCTAGCAAAGCCAGAAATATACATTATTATTATTTTACTAAAAGTTATTTTTTCATCTCCCGAATACATAAACACTAATCCAATTCGTCGATCTCAGTCTAAGTCTACCTGAAAACCTTGGAATTAGGTACCTAAACAGTTTATCTTGATAGCTTCCTCCAACGAAGAGCAAATCGGTTACCAAAGAACAATTGTCCTCCAGTTGTCGATCGAGAGTGGCGTTTGTTCGTTTTATTTCCATCTCGTTTGCACCTACATTGGTGGTCTCGTTAAAACGTGACACTGGATGGGCCTTAGTAACAACATTTCAGTCAGGTCCCCGAAGGCTCCAGCAAGAACCATACATGGTCAGTTGATCCGCACAACCGGCGGCAATGAAAAAACAACAAATCGAAAGACTAAAATATAGAGAGAGGGGAAGAAAATAGTGGTTATCTGTAGAGAAACCGCTGTCTTCTGCATCCCCAGCGTCTGTGTCTATGCAGCCGCTGAATCACTCCGGTCGGATGGAATTACAATGACCTCAGCGCTCGTTTTCAAAGGAAATGGTGGATACCTTGTCAAATTTTTACCCACTAGAAGGCGACAGTTTATAGATAGCCGGGTTGGCGTATGGTAAACAGGAAACGCGAACCCAGTTTTGCTTTTTCCACTGGGAAACGTGCACCACGGGTGATGACCCTTGAACGCATTTACAGGAGCCCTCATCCAATAAAACGAACATTTTATACGGTGAAAATCAGGTACGCATTTTTCTACGCTGTTTGTACCTATTTCGTGGCAGATCGCTACCGGCTATTAGCCTTCGTGACGACGCGACGATTTTCTTGAAGATAGATTTGACATCGCCCAATGGATGTGAGACCCTGGAGGGCTCTAAGTGCTCAGATTGGACATATCTGAACCGAAATATTATATAGTGTTACCGGTGATTTCTGCAGCCTACTACAAAAATACCGGCGGATTACACTGAGCAGAGGGGATAAATCGGTGTGACCCGCTCACACTTATCTAAAAACACCAGGTCGTCGCCGGATGATGTGCTCCTAAGACGCCCCGTTTCCTGGAGCAGGTCTGAGATCTTCCTGTTCTGAGGATCGATACTTTGAAACAACCGCTGGATGAGTTGGCCCTCAGTGCTGGCAGCCCGAGTCCTGACCGCTTCGTTCGACGCTCCATAACCGCGTGACGATGATGCGATGGCCCTAACTTAAATGATTACAATCAGGGAAAGTTGGGATGTGGCCCATCGGAAAAGGTTGATGGTGGTTGTTGGACTGCAATGATTGAAATTCGGGTCAACTAAAGTAAACCAGAAGTTAATTTCAGACGGCATGAGAGAGGGTATCGAAATATTCAGGGTTCTACTGTTGGGTCTTGTGACTGCTGCAGCTTTGGTAAAGTGATACCGTACCTGTGTGATTTGAGTCAATAGACTTTACTGAGAAACCCCAAGGGGAAATCGTAGTTAGAAACAATTTACAAAAAAACAATCACTGAGCAAAAATAGTGCTGAAATCTACTCTTGAAAAACGGCAAACAGTTGGAAAAAGCAAAAGAGGTTTAGGTAACTTGTCGTCACATCAGACTCACCAGTTTGGGCATTGATTTTTCAATGCAATTCTCGTTTTAACTTTGAGTGCACTTTACCAATTGAACGACATGTGGGTCTCTCACACTCGTCGCTCTACGATTTCAATACTGACAACCCAGACGCCCGACCGGTACAACGAAAGGGCGGTAGGCAGTGGCGATAGGTTGAGTATATTTAACATTAGCTTGCGGGTAAAGCGTGTGCCATCAACGTGTAAGCAGCAACCACACTGGGTAATCAATGTTTGGTTAAACGGACGATTCAGAAGATCGTTTCCTTTCAACGATGTTTTGCCATTCGTGGCATCAGCTTTAAATGGTCCTTCTGTCTTCGGGAATGGCGTCCAAGCGTGACTATACGATTCCAGGCAATGCTTAAAGATAGCTTTGTGCAGTCCCACCCCGCAAAATGGTGGTCAGCGGTTCCATATTTCATGAAGTAATTCACCAAGTGATATCATTGCCCAACTCACCATAAAGATACCATGGAAGCACTGTACAGCTGTTTCATCCTTCTTAGGAATCACCAGCAGTGCATATCCACCGCGCCTGAACGATTTGGAAAAGTAAATAAACCAAACCACCGTCATTTGGCGCTTTTGAATTCTGTGTGCTCTGCTGAAAATTGTTCCATACTTGACTGAGCGCTGTCAAGCCGTTTTTGATCATCCAGTGGCCGGTGTTCGTGCAACTTTCTTAGGCAGGCACTGCGCAAATTTTCTATCCGGTATGCATCTGTTCGAGCACTTTTGGTTAAGGCAGTATCACGTGGTCCTACGAAGACTGATATCTCAGTCGTTCTTCCGAAATCCGGTTGAAACGGCAGTGCATTCAAAACTGGTAAGACACGCACTCCGGATCGGCATAATCAGTAGTGCAAACGAGAATTGATTTAATTAAGATACAACGTTTTGGGAATTCATGCGCTAATAACTAACGTCGTCGGGTAACCGCTAGCTTGAAATTTCTATTTAACTGCTTTGCGCAAAGCACTGCTATCGTGCAAAGCTAAGCAAAACACTCCAAATATGGCTGCCTCCATTTAAAATTGAGTTGTAGAATAAGGAATCTCAAATTTGGCGACCTAACCTCGCATAAATTCACAATTATTTCCAGAAAATTGTCCAGTAAATTCTTTATTTTAGATCATATCATTGCTTTAAAAATGAGTTTCCATTGATTTGGTCACCGAAAACAAGTATATTGTTATCCAGTCCAGTGCAGTAAATTAATTTGGACCAATGAACTAAGTAGCTAAAATGCCGCTAGCTTGTTGATCAGAACAAATGTTGCATAATTTAGCCAATGATATCTGTTTTATCATAGAACTTTTAATCGGCGACACGTAATGTAAACGTCAAACGGAAGATAAAGGACACCCCTGTGAACATAAATATAGGCACACTTTTCTTTGATTACGCATTGCTCGTTGCCTGGCTATTCCCGCGTGGTTTAATTTTTGTACCTTCACATGGTGCTCATTAAAAATGGTTTCGAGTTATGGTTTGGTTATACTTTTAAGGCATCGTAAAGGCTAGCGTCGAATCCGCGCATGTATTAAACCACTGAATTAATTCTAGGCCCCCAGTAGTTATTAAGCAAAGAACAAGTGTCGGTTTAGCTAATCCTTGCCGTCAAATTGGTTGGCAATTGTTGCCGTGCACTGCTAGCAGCAGCTGATACACTTAGGTTAACCATTTTTCTTTCTGTGTTATTGCCTATTTATGTGGCCATATAACGAAGGGTCACCCTAACAGGACGCTGCTATTAGTACCCGAAACGTAGAGTGCGTAAGTTTCTGCGTCTACCTATGTTGATCTATTAACGAAATGCAGCTGTTGGTTCAAATAATGTCAAATTTTGCAATTACGAAAACACATCTTGGATGACAGAACACCGACGTGAAGGGCTCGTCTAAAGCCATTTGTTTGAAGGAGGGCAACAAAAGCCAACAGCACCCTCTCAACATAACTAAAGACAATCTTACTAAATCGGTGAAGCTCACCGCGGTCGCCAAACCGGCCGCTTAAATGCCACGGCCACGGGTTTTTAGCATACCTGCCACCGAGTTTTCAATCCTAGCCGACCACATGGATAAAGCTGCGGCAATGTATTGTGGGATAAATGGCCATGCCATAATACGCGGCGACGAAACAATTGTAAGCTGCCAAAATATCGACAAAACTTAAAGCATTCACATTCATATCGTTACACGAAATGCATATTATAAGAGAACCCTCTGGGTTTTCTATTGGTCTTAATGTGCGTGCCATGTGATTGATACCATTTCCATTGCAGAGAGGCTTGGATGATTCGCTAGAAACTTTTTCCGCTTGGACAACTTTGCGCACAAATGAAACGGGATCACGAGCATACACCAGTTTGATTTTAAACAGGTTGTCTTCGCATGTCTTTTGGTATATTCATATTTACTTGACTTTGCGTGATGTCGAGAATTGCAACTTCTTCGTTCAGAGTTTTTTTGTTTGTGATTATAGGGTCATCGGAGGTCACCCAAATTGGACAACGCTTTCTTCAGCCATCCATGAAGTTGTCAGTGCCGTTCACAAATATGAGACTAGTGCGCCATCGTTCAGTGTTGAGAAATTTACGGATGCCGGTAACCGTCGCCCGGTCAACAAAAACTCGCCAGATAGAGTGCACTTGGCACCTCCGGATCACGAAAACCAAGGAGCCCCGAGGACGGCAAGACCAGGACGACCGTACCATCATGGATGCTGAGAGAAGCACGTGCAACTTAGTTTCTCAGTCCGTTGAACACAGGCTAGAAGCAATGTCCAAACAGTAGCTGGAACTATTTGAGTTCCAAACAGGTCCAATATACCATGTCCACAATATTTAGTGTGCCAAATTGCTAACCTAAACTACCGTTGGACCTGAATACCGCATATATGAAATAAAAGAACTAACAGGGTAGGAGTGAAAAGCAGACCTATCCTTTGGGTAAAGCACTGAAAGAGCACCATAACATGCAAAACGCGAATAGTCAATACTACTGATAGACGGCTAAATCCCTCGGCAGACATTATCCATAGCTCTCTGACTGTTGGTGCACAACCATTTTAAAGCACCAACGGAAATTGAGAAATCCTGAGCTTAAGGCAAGACTGTAACCACTGTTAGAAACTACCTATGGGACCGCTTATTATCGGATTTTGGTCTGCAGATTTGATGGCTTTGGGCTGAAGAACAGGTAGTTTAGCATGCCTGTGATAATAAGGTATCTTAAGTTGTTCAAAAACATTTCAAAGCTTGGAACAAATCCATTTTTCCTAATGTTTTAATATGTCGCTAACAGCGTAAACCAACAACCCAAAGTCTTTTTTCACTTATGTTTTCTCCGACAAAATATCTTCAGTTTTAACGATATTCAGTTTTGCAGCAAACTGCTGGTAATAGTGGCATAAAACAAAGCACGTTTTCAAAAACACTTTTTTCGTTTGATGCCACAAGTATGACGAATACTGCACCCCAGTGCCCTTGAACTCACAACTTCTTCACCCAATGTGGCTTTTGTGTTGGACTAGTGTAGTAAATAAAACTTTCGAAGAAACGGACGTTAAAAAAATAAAATCAGTCACACTTTTCGTTAGGTGCATAACCTCTTAACAAAGCATCAGTCGAAAGGGTATTTTGTGGGGGATTATTTACAGGATGCCCGGTGACCGGGCCGAACGCAACTACTTTTTTGGACCACATTTGACCATGACGAAAGTGGGTGATTCCGACATTTCTCCAGTAACCACTGGAAAGCAAACATACCAAACTTTGTCCCACGAAACATCGTGCACCCGCGCGACACACTGCAACGTGGTCGGCATGGAGGTCAGTGAACCTGTCCACTGGACGTACGAACGTCACTGTATATAATCTTGGTGCTGCCACTCACTTTGCG
Source organism: Fasciolopsis buskii (assembly GCA_008360955.1). NCBI lineage: Eukaryota > Metazoa > Platyhelminthes > Trematoda > Plagiorchiida > Fasciolidae > Fasciolopsis > Fasciolopsis buskii. The sequence goes on from LUCM01007038.1 coordinate 91,157, forward strand.
GCATGCGAAGTCTTCCAGATGTTAACCACGTTCTGATTTCTTTATCGTCCACCAGGTGTAGTCTCAAACAGTACATCCCGACGAAGAAAAGTACGGCATTATCCGCTGAGCATAACAGGGGTGTATCATCAGATTCTTCAACGCACGACAGAACAGTCTGGCGTGGACAGAAGTGACGCTTCACCAACGATGGCTACACGAATCACACGGATAGCTACTAATCGGTTTCAACTGGTTACCTGGATTTCACATCCAGCAACGATGAGCAGTAATTTTTAGGCCATTGAGCAGTCACAATGACGAAACTGCGCGCAACCAAAACACAATTTGGCCAACGCCAACAGGCTTCTTCTCATAGTTCTCACTCCATCGCCATAAATTCCAAGTGGCCCCGTGGCGTGGCTGGGGTCCAGACTGCAAGAAATACTATTCTTCTATCTCCGGGAGGAAGCACTAGATTAGGCGCTGATGAAAATTGTTCCAAACGACCGAATGCCTAACTCACAGTAGGTGAATATTCAGCATCACATGGATGGAAGAAATCTAATCGCACAATCTAACGCCAGGACAGGAAATATCCTGTGTAGATTAGTGAAGCGCGGGAGGCCAACCTTGTTACTTATAGGTGTTTATTCCGAAAGATGGCAACCCGATAGTGCTCATTATTTTCCACAGCCGATGGTTCCAGAAATCAAGTCCGCTCTTCCAAATGGATTGGGGGTGCACGGCACTGAGGACCCAAAAAACTGGAAAGGTAACATATACGATCATCTTGCTTGTCAAAAGAAATAAAACCCATTCTGGATGTAAGAGTTTACTCTCAGCCCAAATTTTTTTTCCTGACATAAACAATATGCCAATTAATGATTCAGCTTACGGACAGGATAGATCAGCAAACGTCAGCAAATTTCCATTCCAGTAGCTCAGAACTGCCAGGGTTAAATTCTTCCCCGTGGATTATATACACTACGCCTCTCTTGGCGACGTCCGCCGTCATACTAGAAGCATTTATTTGCTGAATTTTGTGTCCACCAATCCTCTTTAAAGAAATTTATGCTCGACTTATGCGAATGGGACCAGAACGTCTCTCTCAATTGCGCAGAAAAATTTGAGGTTTGGAGGAGTATAAATAGTAGAACGCCACGACGCTGTACATTCTTTGCTGCACTTGGGAATCGTAGCGCTGAGAGCAGATCTGGTTTATTCGGAGTATAACCACTTTTGGTACTTTCAATGGTTATCATTATGTTTGTTTTCGACAGTGATAAAAAACGGCAAGTACACCTGAAAGAATGCTGTCTTACTTTATTTGCACATTGACGGATGTACAGTCTTCAAGAAGCGACCGTCAGTGTCCACTCATTGCTAAACCTTGCGGACTATACAAGCACTTTCCGTAGATTACAAGAATTCAGTACATTTTATTTTGAGTATTTTATGCACCAGGTGAAACGAGGCATCGAAGGAGGTACAAATTTCTGCCCTCTATTACGTCGTCCACTCTCCGAGATGCCCGTTCCACCAACAATGAGGGAATTAAAAGGTGGACTCCTTGTGGAGTTTAAAAGAAATGAAACACTGGCTTTTATTGGGAGTTATACGCACTCCATTTCATTCCTAGAGGAAGCGGTAATTGTAAAAGGACGACCAGTATTTATCGGGCCGGTCCGAAAGATCGATGCTGTCCATGAAATCGGGTATTGCAAGTTAAAAATACCCCTGTATTTTCTTGAATTCCTTTTTTCATCGTCTGATGGACACGTCCTTTTAAATTTGCGCTAAGAAATAAGTTGCGAAGGCCTTGCTCTACTACGTTCAAACAATATTTGTTTCTCTATGGCTTTTGTGTCACAGTAAAAATTTGATTCAGAGCTAACTTCTTTCCACTGGCCGTTTACCATGAAAACTCCCATCAATATTATCCCGTCTTTTTGGTGACTTCTTTATTCTCTGCCGTTATTCTAGTGCGCAGTGACAATGAGAAATCCTTGTTGCCACCGGACCGAAAATATGCCTACGTATCGAACGTATCCGGTAACAAAATTTCACGGTTTGAGGAACCACTAGTCGGTGCTAGTTACTCCGAATGTCGCGGTCAATTGGGGTCGTAACCCACACAGTTGGCCTAAGCATCGTCGGACCAAACTCAATCAAGTCACCTTTGAATTGGCCTAGGATGTACGACGACAACATCTGGGAGAGGTTCTGTCATCCAGTGATGGTATAAATGCCATGAGTCTGTCGTGGAAGAGTTCCTTAAGTGATAGTTTGTCTGTGACATCAAAATTATTGGTGGTAAACGTTTACGTTATTTGTCCTTGGGTGATGAGAAGGTGTGAGAATTAATTATGGATAAATCCCTGAGTCATCGCATGGTACAGGTCAAACTTATTTTTCCCAGATTTACCAAGTATGTCTGTCAGTGCAAGTGTGATCTGATAGAAGAAAAAACACCCAAAATGCTAATGGCGTTAGGGTTGTAAGGCAACCGAGAACTCGAAATAACGCAAAAGCCGGTTTCCGATCGCATTAATGTGCCAGACCCAAAGAGAAATTCACGCAATGAGCCTTACACAGGATTTTAGTAATGTTGTGAGGGTGAAGCCTTGAAAACATCAAACATGGCAGATTTGCAAGATGAACAGCAACGAATAGTCTTTCCTTGCCTGGAAACTGTAGAAGCGGTTCGAGCATCACACGACCCGAGGGAGATATCCAAGCGCCGCAACTTTGTTCACTACTGATGAGCAGCGCCCCAACACTTGGTGGTGTCACGTTGAACTTTATGGTCTCCAGTAAAAGCGGACAAATGAAGGCTTTAGGATAGTGACATTTTTATTGTTTTATGGAGATGACCCGAAATGAATCCAACTTTCGGCTTGTTTCTAAAAAATGGTAGATAAGGACCTGGGTTGATGAACTGTTTGATTGGTTTATAGGGTGAAGAGATAAAGTCTGTGGGAAAATAAGAAAACTTTGAGTTGCTTCTGGAAGCAGGAACAAAACCTAGACATAAGGCGTTTCCTCACAGCCACGAAACTGACTGATTGTGGAAAACAGGCTGAAGCGGCGAACAGTAAGAGGACACCAGCCGCCGCAACGTTCCTGATTCTGGATTCAAAAAATTTGAAAAATGACGATAACGACATCTGTTCTGCTGATAGGGATGGAATGAAAATCGCCATATTACACCACGACGGTGTTAGCATCGGTCTAAAAACCGTCCTATGGGTTTTCTTTCAGCTACGTCACACTAGTCAACCAATGAGAAGATTATGCAACCGCTTGTCTCACCGCGAACCTCGTAATACGTTTGCTTGCCCTTAGCCGTCGTGACCAACCGTGCGCCACCCTTACTCGGCTCTGTACGATTGCAATACCGACAACCTTGACAATTGACCGGTACAAGGAAAAGAAAAGTGGAGGCGTTGGCAGGTTGACTATATTTAGCTTGCGAGCTGGGCGTACGTGAGCAGCGCACGAGTGTCGAGCGCGCTGGGTGGTCAACGTTCGGTTAGCAAGCGATCCGGAGGAACATATCCCTGTTACCCCACAGACCACTTGATGGTGAATTTTTATCGTGCAGTTTATCCCCTTTGACATAATTCACCGTTTAACAAAAGGTATCAGCAGGGTGTTGGTACTCGCCAGTACCTCAGAAGCGTGGTATAACCACTGTTCATACTCCAGGTCTGCCTTCAGGCTTCTGCATACACATAATGCATTAGTTCTTATGAATACTTCCCTGACAGTTATTGTACACAAGTGAGTGGTAATCGTACTCCATTCGATTTCAGGTTCCATATCAGGCCTTCTTAAATAAACGCAAATAACACAACAGATCCGGTACCAATCCGTAAATGCTACTGCCACCGCATGGGCACCAGATGGCCACTGCAAAATCAGTGCGCTCTTCAGTATCTTTTGTTCCACTTTTGCCCTTTTTCCTCTATATTCACTGAAACTATCAGATCGCCTAGGGCGCACTGTTTTCTGATTCATACTTATTGTCGAGGCCGGTGACATGCCAGTGACATTTTCCCATTCTAGCGGGCTTATTTGATGAGAACGCGCTACGCATGGCAAACTGTGGGAACTACCCCCTAAACTTTCATGATGCCACGCACGGATGCTCTGGAACTGTTCACGCATAACAGAACCAAACCGAAAAATCTAAAACGGGCTATGAAAATAAGTTAGATTTTAAAAATTAAAAAATTACGTTGCATTCAATTTCTTCGCAAAACTTTCAATTGGATTATCGACGCTTTCTGCAAGGAAGGGGAAATAAAATGAAATGCATTTTGTAAGGTTTGGTGGTATTTAAAGTGATTTAAATTACTTTTGATATGTTTATTCACCGATGGTTAATGTCACTAAAAGATAACCCAATCTGTGGGCACTTAAACGTTTACGCTGTTATCCTGCGCCCGTAACCGCGATTCCGAGCGTCCGTGAACCAATATTTAATAACTTGCTCGATATTTAGCCTTGGTTCATCTTGAAAAGCTAATAGGCACCTGACAGCTTTTTTCGGATGGATAATACAGGACACGATTAAATCTTGCCTATCGTCGCTGATGTACATCTGTGATTCGCGATAGATGTCTTTCCGGCTTAACCCATCCAGTCGCGTTTCAGTGCTAAGCCTTTTCCCGATCTGGGATGACAGTACCCACTGGACAGTGGTGTCCTTGTCACTGCAGCCGCAGCGCTTCAGGGCATTAGCCTATATATCACACGCATCAATATGGTGAAACTTAATGCCGCTTTGTAGTCTTTCACATTGGTAAGGTCGGTTTCTAAACGTTTCAACTGTCGATTGATGTTCGCGCGTAGGTCGGTTTAATGCACATCGTTGACAGCACAAAGCATACGTTAAAATTAATCTACTCATAAATGCTTGTTTAGAAACAGCTCACCTTTCCGTATGTTTGCATCAGCTTGTGAAGTGGTTCTCTCCGCAAAACTAAATGGTCGCCGGGAAAATAATGAATTTTCTCTGACTGGAGCCTGCTTAGATGGAGCCACCTTACTCTCTTGACTCTATATGGTTTATAACCGGCGCAGCAGCGACCACAGCGGCATCTTGGATGTTCGAAAACTTAATGAAAAGCGTCCTGCATTTCCGTTACCCATGTATTCTGTATGCAGTGGCCGCAGTGGCCGGATTTCACCGGAATTTTTCCGAACCGGCTTAGGTGCGGCTCCGGTACGCTACTTGGGTTGAGATTTCCAACGTGATTCAATTGCACGAGGCTTTCCCTGCCGTGCTCCAGGACCACTAAAAGTCGAGGCCTCTAGGGGTGCAATGTGGGATATATTTCCTTTACTCCGATTATCCAACTGTGGGAAACGAATTTTGTGCTCCCAGAGTGTTGCCTACCGGCACACAGCACATGCATAGCACTGAAACGCTTCTTGTGCGATATCTCTTCCAGTTTTTTATATCAGATATACTGTACTAGATAGCAAAGGTTATTTATAATAAAGAAAAGGTGGCTGTAAGTGTGCAAATCAGGTTACCAGGGGAAAGGAACATTCACATAGTATTCCACAAAAAGGATTTTACCACTGTCTATTTTTAAAGCGATCTCAAGTTCAAGTCAGCTGCAAAATTCACCTCCAGAGTGCGGCTAGTCAGTAATAACAGCAACAACAAAATGCACGTTTGAGTCAGAAAACAAAAGACCCAAAATGTTCTTCACGAACCCTGGTGATGAACGCCTTCCGGCACTCCAAGCAGCGCAGCAAACACTGCTCAACATTTATTAACCAAACCATAACGAACAGGGATTCACGCGCTCTGAGAAATCTGAGTTCAGTACAAACAAAGTGGTTGGATTTCGTTGCACATGCATCAGAATTAATCCACAAAAATGAGCATCAATTTATTCATTGTCCAGTTCCAGGAAAGACTGTGCAACTTCCCGTCAAGATAGTCACACTTTTGTGTGCCCAACTGTTTCTGGATTGCCACCGCACAGCAATCATGGTCACTCTGCCACTTGGGAATAGAGTCATTCCACCCCCTGCTGCTCCACGCAAAGACACAGATACACTCAGCCAACGACCTACGATTTTCCTGTTGACTTGTACCACGAGGTCACTCAAAGGATCCCGAGTATCCAGCTATGTCGCCCCTGGGGATACATAAAATTGCGAAGCATTCTCCAAGGCGTTACTGTGACGAAACTGAAACTGGTTTGAAGAGATTTTGCAACCAGCACCAATAAGCCTCCATTCCTAATGATTCCAGAATGTCACCGACCCCAAGCAACACATCGTTACTCAAACCGTCCCCGAAATGGATCATTTCTTATTCCGGTGTTTTGATCGATTAGGTTTGACTTCGCGTACGGGTAAAAATAAGCAAGCTTCAAATATACGAAAAGGCCTTAGAAGTTCTAACCGAAAGAAGTAAAGTTCCAATTTTAAAGAGCGGAACACTATTACAGGGGAAAATTTCCCCATAGAATCCAAAAATTGTTTTACAAATGCTTCTTGAGACGTTTAACAGTCTGCTTTCGTTTATCGCGACTCTGTCCGGAGAATAAATTTTGCTACAGTGCCCCGATCCAATAAGTTATCACAAAGAACCCAGTGTTCCCGCAAAACTTTACTTGGACATGTATCGGAACAGGGATATGTTTCTCCGGATCGCTTGCTAACCGAACGTTGACCACCCAGCGCGCTCGACACTCATGCGCTGCTCACGTACGCCCAGCTCGCAAGCTAAATATAGTCAACCTGCCAACGCCTCCACTTTTCTTTTCCTTGTACCGGTCAATTGTCAAGGTTGTCGGTATTGCAATCGTACAGAGCCGAGTAAGGGTGGCGCACGGTTGGTCACGGCGGTTACGGGAAAGCAAACGCAAAAAAGGATTCACGGTGCAGCAGTCCGTCTTACAGGGCGCGTGCGTGTGGAAAACATTCAGGTGAGACTCACGTTGCTGACGCGTTTTTTAACCTGGGAAATAAAATTTGAATGAAATTCGTGATTTCAGCACTTAGGAATGTAGAATTTTAAAGGACAACTGATCGCATAAACGACAGAAGAACGAGGTGAATTTGTTGGAATGGACAATGCGAAAGGCATGCTGAACAACAGGATATATAATGACACAAAGAAAACAAAGTAAAGGAACGGGCGGCGGTGATCAAGAGTTGGACGTTTTCAGGCCACGGAGTGAGCAGAGATCAAGAGGCGGAAAAGATTTAAGTGAACACAGAAGGTAGGGATGAAATCAGAATGAGGTAAATCTGATAGATAGGCTCTGTTAGTTATAAGAGCGACATACAGGTTGTGAAAAGATCACAAAATGGTATAAATGAAACTGATAGCAGGTTGACTGACTTTCTTCGCATGCTTCTATGAGATAGACTGAAGAGCTGAATGTCTCTTGCTTTTTTGCAAAGCAAATTTCAAAACAAATTTTGAAGTGGTTATTGCTAACGCGGTGGCTTCGAAGACTGCAGGAATTAGCAGGATTTTCCTCCACTTGGCGTCAAAATTGTCGGAGCGGTCAGGTGCGTCTGTTGTAACAGTCAGTGTGTCATCGAAGGAATTGTTAGTTTCCGTCTGCCAACGAAACCGCATCGTCAGTCTCATGTTGCTGTCGGACATTGCACGCGGCACGGCTTTGACGTCTTTTCCTTTTGATTCTAGATGTTGGATAGGAACAGTATTTTTCTATCTTGGACAAGACGTAAATAAAATAAGAAATGTTGTACGAGTTCCGCTTCTTCCGTTGAGGGATTTTTACTTAAACGGCCTGGGTATTTTTGGTAATGATTGTACCTGGCGTTGTGAGATAATTAGGAACTGCAGTGCTCACAATGGGCCCATTGTAGCGGACGAAGTGTTCGCGAGGGTGTATTAATAGCCGTGGATAACAGTGGTGGTCAGATGGATTAAGTATCTGTTTTGGGGTGGTGACATTTGTGCCCCCAACACCAGTATTTCAGTGTTCTGCTGTTCCGCGGGCTCCGTGTCATTGTTCACCTAGAGGATACGCACTATTTATTTCGTGAAGCGTGTCGATACTTAGTCCTGTTTGCGTTCTTGGGCTACACCGCTTTATCGTATCTTATTATGCCGCAGCGCGTCACCCAGGGTTGACGACTTGTGCTTCAATGTTTCTGTGCAAGTTACTTCATCCGGAAGCAAAGCTTCCCAAATCCGTCGGTCACTTTCGTAACAGGCGACGATTTACTATTGTCGGACTCGCTGCCACACCTGACCTAAAAAGACCTTGTGCAGTTTCACGCCACTCAAATTCCTGGTCACAACTGCCGGTTCCTCCTTTCTCGTATAGTGGACCTCAGTAGCTATAATGCATGCCCCTTCTAATGCACTTGTGTGTGAATTGTACAAAAACAACTGGGTAAATGGATACCGAGAGATTAATTGAAATTTGTTCCGATCCCTCAGTTTCAAAGGTGACATATGTAGCGATCCTGCACGGGCTCTGGTTTCACCTGCAATTGCGACTGGCATAGACGGTTGCAAGGTAGACTCGATTTCAGTAATTGGTAAACAAATACTGAACCACAGTCGTTGACACGTACTTAGTACGTGGAAAGGAGAAAACGAAGCAGTGTATAGTTGGCAAAAAGTGAAAAATCTTCGGCACAAGGAGTCCCAGGGGTAATAGTCATGATTTGGTGAGGGTAAAAGGTTTGATGTATCCCAGTCTCTGGTTGGTCCGCGGTACTAATGATGACGATGTTCAGGCCTAGAAAATGAGTGAGATAGAAAACCACGGGTGGAAGAACAGAATGAGAATGTATTCGCGAATAGTCTTTGGTCTGGAGTTTCATGCCGATACGCATGTTTCTCTTGCAATGGGCGCTGTTTGACAGTTCGATATGACCACCCGAATGAGAATTGTAGTAGTCTCATGGATAACAGTGTCCTTCTCGAGAAATTTCCAAGCCGAAGGTGCAATCATGCCTGGAAGGTCATTGGGTCGAGAGGCTTGACAAAGTATTCCCCTGTTCCTCTTGGTCGCCGGTCGATTCGCGCTACAGCTCAGCCGCAAATACGAGGGGCAGGACAATTTATCCAACTAGGTGGGCTCCCATTCAGCTATACCCTGCCGTCTTGTGGTCTGGTCCTTGTCAGATCCAAAGGCTTTGGTTTAGAACTCTTATCGCTATTTTGCTTAGCACAAACCTCCCTAGCAGCCGTCCATCAGCCCCCATTAGCTACGCTTCCACAAATAAATTGATACAGCATCGGTCGTCGCGCAGGATAATCAGGACCGCGATGCTCATTGCATGGAGCGGGGGTGGACAGTGATAAATATGCTACTGTTCAGAGTTTGCTCTCTTTTGTTCAACCCGCCTCTTCTATCTCCAACGCAATCTCTTTTTCTGCTCCGCCTACCCATGCTGTCCCTACTTATAACACGCCCGATACTCAAACGGTTTATTGTCAGTTAGTTTAGTATGTGGTTTTCAGTCTGCTAGGTCACATTTTCCCTGGCCTCGTCGGCCCCTGAATCTCGATTCCTTCAATGTGCGCACTCGTACAGGCTGGCCAACAGGCGCGTTTAGCTCTGACAGTAGGCTCTCTTTTAACTGACTTCTTGTTATTTTGCCGAGTTTGGTTGATCTATGCACACACTGAAGCACAAGACGCAATCGCTTGCGTCGAACAATAGCACAGGAGCGCACATCCTGTGGTCTAGTAGGACGTGAACACACACTGAGGATTAGAGACAATAGTTCGGATTCGAGTCCTTAAGAGCGTAGTCGCACAACGAATAGAACGGAACCGCTGCTGCTTTGAATGGGCAGCCACACGGAACAGCAAGCTTCGCGAAATACGAGCAGCTAGCCCAGCTCGCTGGTATTGACTAATTGTCCACCCTCGCGAAACGGCCATGTCATGCAGGCATTCAAATCGTCGGAGGCAACCGGTCCATCCGCGACAATCGATTAATGAAAACTGTCCACTCGGCGATAGTTGGTAATGGTCGATGCTTAATGCCAGCTTTTGATAGTTGGCAAATTAGTGAAAAAGCGATAAATCAGAAGCGATGCTGAGAAAATAATAGTGACGTCATTTTTTTCCGAAAAAACGTCTATTTACAGTATCAAACCCATAAAATTTAGTGGCTGTGATACTGAAAATGGCCTTTTTGTGTTTTCTATTTTTGTTTTCGCTCCGAAATTGGAAATATATATTTGTTTGGTGCATGACTGAAATATATATGTACACGCAAATATATGTGTGTGCTCCGTGCTAGCAATAGATTTTCATAAATTTTTGCTTCATATTCGATTTACATATATATATATATATATATATATATATATATATATATATATATACGTGGTTATGTATAAACGTATTTGCTATATTTATGTGTAGTAGATCCATGTATATAAATATATATGTGTATTCTAGTTTGCTCCACAATGGAATTGTTTGCTACATAATTTTATTATATATAACAAAATATATTTGCTAGTTTTCCCCATTTTGGAAATAAACGCGCATCTACATTCTTTTGCCCCATATGGTAAGTCTATTTACACTCACTGAAGGCTGTTCCATAATGGAAATATATATCGACATAGAGATATATATCTATCTACGCAATGGCTTCCCACATAATGTTATACATATTGTGTTCTTGTCCTCTACATAATCTGAAAATATATACAATGGTATTATACATACGTTAACTGATCGACGGGAAAAATTTACGCCCCTTCTGGCAGCCGCGGGCCCATCCCTATCCCCATATATCTGTAATAATAATAATAATAATAATAATAATAATAATAATAATAATAATAATAATAATAATAATAATAATGTATATTTCTCGATAGGTAGGTATGTACGGTTAACGACACCTATAAGCATCTGTAGACTTACCCAAGTGTAAGCCTGTGTCACCATATATTTCCAGCATTTCCATGCGTACAGTTGACTAGTTTCATAGACCACTGGTAACCGAGGAATCACCGATAACCCCACCTTTGTCTCGCACGTGAAAGAATACTCGCGTATCAACAACCTAATGCTTACGATGAAGCCATCACACGAATAGCCGATCTTGGAAATCGGTGCTGGCAATCAGATAATGGTGGCCCCAAAGAGGCCGTGGTGGCGTTTACGTCAATCCCGTCTCTCACACGGTTCTTGTTCCTCGCATCTCCGCCGTCCTCCATGGGCCTCCGAGGTCCTCTTGGTTCGTCCTAAGTCGTCCTGGGCTTTTCAGGTCTACCTGCAATGGGAATGGTGAATATTAGTGAAACGCCCCGTCCACGTTGTTGAAAGACATGATGTTTCTGTATATGTCACTTACCTTTTGCTCAGAGACGATGCACACAGGCGTTCACCTCTTGGCCCAAGTAGTTGGTGCAATGGGCGTGGATCCAATGCTGGAATACGTCGCATTGCGCCCATTCAGTCGTTCACTCCCAATCAACCCTGGGCTGCTCTTATCTGCAGACGGTGCATAGATCCTGTGTAATTGGTGAAGGTGCTGGACCCGACTGCCTCCATTCCTTCAACTTTTACGGTCTGTAGGGAGCAGAAGTCATGATTGCATGCTTCCTAAAGTTTATTAATTATAAGGGATCACCAACAAGCTCCATGTCAAAGTCATCCGTCTCCATGGGAGCAACAGAAGCTTTGCGTTTAGAATACGTAGGCACTTTTACGGATGAGGACAGTGGGAATAAGTTCAACCGGTTTTTCCCCGAGAAATTCCTTAACAACGCGGCAAAGATTAGCCTCGTCGAACTATTCCGTGCGCCGCATTATTCGCGAAAAACCTTGGAACAGGGTGGATCTCACTGAAAGACTACGGTTTAAATACCTGTTTTCTACCTCAACGCTATTGGTAATGAAAATGCCAAAACTAAGGAACACTTGACAGTGTAGGTTGCCCATATTGCCTCATGCGGCAGCCATGCACGTTGCAGGTACGTAAGTGCAGATGGAAAACGAATGCCTAACGCCACTTTAAACTTATCGAAGTTTGCCTTTGTCGAAGAAAAACGTAATTACGCATCCACTGATGAGTGCGCCTCTTATTCCCTTCTACACTAACTGGAAGGCTACCGCGTTGGCGATGCATGTCCATGAGGAAATGAAACCAGCAAAATATTACCCCGACCTCAGGGTAAGCAGTTCAAAAGGCATTTAGTTGCGCCAAGCCGCCGTAGACGACTATCGTTTTAACATTATCAGTTGCGGGCAACATTTGTATTGTCTACTAATTACACGCAACAAGACGAATGCTGGGCAATTCTTATTTGGGAATCTGCAAATAAATATTACTCCGAAAATATAACAGACGTACTGACGACCGCTTTGTTGTCTGCGACGTTTGGGGACGCAGCAATACTTGATGATATAGTAAGGAAAAGAAGAGGGAAGGGCGCGCCGATGCTCTCGGAGCCTATTCTCCGTGCTGATACTGTGATACTTATAAAATGGCGTAAGCGTTTGACGTTGAAAAACCCGAAAATCATGATCGAACTGTGAGAAGCCGGAATAACTTGAACGAACATAACATGAGAAATTTTCTGAATCGTCTATGCAGACATCAGTTGCGCCTGCACGAGCAGTCGTGTCAACAATGAGAGCGCAACTGACTTGGTTTTCCGTTTAGCACCTATGTGTACCCGCAATCGTCCGTTTAAATAATAAACAGGTCGATGAGACTAACATTTTTACAATTTCTGATAATTGCACACTAACATATTTATTCCATTTTCGTAACATCTCATTTGGCTTCACCGCAGTAACTTGCCTAGGTGGAGCTTTCGACACTAGCCAGCGCGCTAGCGAAATGGAGAAGACTAACACAGACTACTGCCGCGCGTTTACTGGTGACCCATCAATACAAGACAGATTTCAAGTGAACCCTATCGTTTATATAGTTTTGTTGGGTGGCCTTGATCAATATGTAGAATAGCGAACCACAAAACGACTTTTTGCGACTGCTTTCGCGGACACAAAAATTTTCAACCGCGCAATATTTAAAGTAACGCCAATTTTGAAATACTGAGAAAAGGATAGGTTGTTTTGGAAAGTTATTAGGAAAAATAGCATCTGCGACACCGAAAACCCTGGGACCCTTATCAACTGTAACACGCCTGCTGCGTGAGTGAAACATGACGTTAGGATTCGAGTAGGGTAATTCAGTTTACCGCGCCAACGTCTCGTCAAGATATTTCCTGCACGCTTCAAGAGACGAAGCAGCTCAACCTGGGGGGCAACGCGGTGTATGAATAGTCTTGAATGAGAAGGCTGAAGCAGCCCTTTTAGACTGGATCCCAGTCAGCACTCGCTTATGTACCATGAGACTGCAGGGATCAGTCGTTGTCCGGAAGGATAATAGTGTTAAGCGTAGTTTATTTGTTATCTCGGCATACGCCTCAACAAGCTGCAACGCGGACACAGAAAGACCACTGTTATGGTCAACTTGTTGCTCTTGTTCAGAAGAGCAAATTCTCTGACATCGTCGTGATGGCAGGTAATTTTAATGCACAAGCTGGAAAACTTAGTGTATCGGAGTCCTGCTTAGGTGGTGGATGCGCCTTGCCAGCTCATCGAACAGATGACAGTAATTTATTCCTGTCGAATACGAAATTCCGTCGCATAGCAAAATGGCCCTCAAACTCGGTGAGCAGTGTGTGTCGGATCGACCATATTGCAGTAAGCTATCGTTGGCGCGGTTCTGCCTAAGACTGTAGATCGTACTTGTCCACGTACGTCGACTCAGACCGTGCGTTAGTTTTATTGCAATTTTTTTCAGCTGGAAGCTGATGGACGCCGACCACAAGCCTGATTGGCCGTCGAACGTTTGTCTGATTCGGCTGTTCGCAACAGCTGTGAAGAGAATCTATCCGACAAACTAAGAACTTGGACAAGCAGTGAGATCAAATCAAGCAGGCGATGCATTTGGCAGCAGATTTCGCCTGTGGTCTTAGATCTAGCGTTCATCAAAGACACTGGGTCTCTCATTGGTCGCTGGGTCTAATGGAGCAAAAACGCCAGCTCCCTAACTTCAAGGAGGCGAATAAGATGCGCCGACAGTAGCAGCGTCAGGTGATGATGAGGTTTAAGAATGAACTTGAAAACTGGTGGGCTAAGGTAGCCGGAGAGATGGAGGAAGTGGCCGCTTCAGGTAACAGTCTGTTTAAATTTATATGGGACAGCGATGGGCGGTTAACTTCGCTTAATGAGATCGTGTACGATAGAAATGGAGCGCCCATCCATGGTAAACAATAAAGGCTGGACCGTTGGGCTGAGCATTTCCAGGATCAGTTAAGCTAGGCGCACGCTTACGTAGTTAGGCCTACGTCTGCAGCCGCAAATCCTGTAGACGCACCTGTCGAACGCTCTCACTTCATTGCTTCAAGATTTTTGGAACGAGAAACCTATTTGGTTATCGTTGGGTGAGTCACCGATTGTACCCACTTTCAAGAAGGGTACACGGAGTGACTAGCAATCATCGTGGGATTAGTTTCATTCTGATGGTTACTAAGGCGTTAGCTTTGATAATACTGCGCCGTTTGGCATCGGTTCGCGAGAGTAATATTCGCGATCAACAGGCCGGATTTTGCCCAGGTCGAGGCAACATCGACCAGATAATCACTCTTCGGCAGTTACTGGAATCGTGCCTCACACACACCGCCGCCCTACGATTGTATTCTTTCTGGACTCGAGAAGAGCGTTCGACCCAGTGAATCGGACAGCGCTATTCTGTGTTCTCCACCGCAGGGTGTACCAGCGAAGTTCGTAAACCTGTTCCGAGCATTGCACTTGCATACTTATGGTCGCGTGAGGGTATACGGTGAACTGTCACGTTCATTCGAAACGACTAGCGGTGTTCGACAAGGGTGTCCCATCTCTCCATTCTTGTTCAACTTCGTCATGGACGAGGTGATGGAAGATGCTTTAGGAGATCTCCAGGATGTAGGATTTGAACCGGGAAGTAGAGGGAAGCCGTGTGACCTAGATTAGGCAGACGACGTCGTGTGCCTGTTCGAGTCTGCGGACCATGCACAACGGGCACTAGATAGACTGTCGAGATCAGTTGCTCGGTTTGGCATGTGTTTTGCACCTTCAAAGTGCCAAGTGCTGCTGCAAGACTGGACGACTGCAGCGCCGAACTTGATACTGGATGGAGAGGAAATAACGACTGTGGACCGTTTCACCTACCTTGGTAGCTGTGTGTCTAACGATGGTAGCTCGGGATTGGAGGTAAGTATGCGTATATCCAAGGCTCGTGCAGCTTACGCTGGACTGAAGCACTTGTGGCGTCGGTCTGATATTTCACTGAAGTTGAAAGGTCGTGTGTACTGTGCTGCAGTGCGTTCAGTTCTGTTATACTTTTGCGAGACATGGAGTTTGCGTGTGAAAGATGTTTGTCCGTTAGAGGTTTTCAATCATCGATGTTTACGTAGTATGGCTAGGATTGGATGGAGCAACCGAGTGAGTAATATTGAGGTTAGGAATCTGGTATTGGGTGCCACTTCTGAGAATCGCTTGTTTCATCGCATGAAACTTAGTAGACGACGCTGGTTGGGTCACGTGTTGCGTATGACGAACACTCGTCTACCATACCGTGCCTTATTTTGTGTTCCTCCTAAGGAATGGAAAAAGCCATGTGGAGGCCAACAGATGACGTGGCAACGTGGGATGAGAAAATGTACAGCGAAGTTAGGTAAAGTAGGTGTCTCACGCCTTCGTGGTTGGGGTCCGAGAGACTTGTCGACTTGCTGGCTGGAGACACTGAAGGATATGGCAGTGAACCGTGAACAGTGGCGATCGTGTTGTCATTTTCTATCGAATCAGAATGATTGAAAACACGTGCGTTTGTACAGTTAGACTGTGTTCCGTGTGTTGGCTGCAGCAGTATCTTATCTTTTCCCGCCTGTGTAGGTCCACTCCCTGTTCCCCTTTGATATTCACTGCTTTTGTAAAACAATGTAACTTTGGGGAAATGGCAGGGGTCAGTGAGGCTTGCCTTGCTGTTTAACGCTGAATGATAATGAAGCTGATCGACAAGAAGAATGGTATATATACCTCATTTTTTCACTTGGTTGTATGCATTTGAATCTGTTGTTCATTAATCTGGTTGTTACTTTCAATTTCTCTCTACTCTGCTAGCATTCTGCTCTCATTCTTAACGTTAGCTCACCCCAACCGACGGATAACTATCAACGAATCACAATTTTGGTTCTTATGTGGACCTTTCAACGAAGAGCTTTCGTGCACACTCGTGGCACTGCGAATTGGATTCTGATGAGATGCTAATTTGGAGTATCCAGGTATTGGGATGTTTGGACAGGAGAGTACCGGGTACGCCTATGTGACGCCCGGCAACAACAGCGAAACCGTTTGTGCTCCCGGGGAAATTCTGTCCATTTGTCCTGATGCTACTTACAGTTTATATATTTTGTATATCCTGAATGCTGCCTGGTCACCTGATCACCACTGCTCTGTGTAAACTGAACTAAACTAACTGCACCAGTCTCAGTTTGAGCCAAAAACAGTTTTAGGTTCTCTGTTAGTATATGTGACGCTTCTTATTTTACGCCCGAAAAAAGTGCAGTGTAAATAACAAGTGCACTTCAGTGGACCTGAATTATTGATTTCCACTTATCTCCTTGGGAAGGTCAACAATGTTTAGCTCAACTGTCCCAAGTGCGAATTTTTGCCGACCTTCTTGAGTGGACGGCTGCTTGTTTCAGAAAAGGTCATTCAAAAGAGCAGGCAAGCAGTTATTCGCTTGCAGGCTAAGGGAATTATCTACTGCTGCTGGTGAATACATCCGTGAATCTGAATTTCGCAATGTGCTCTGTTCCTGCCAGTTGAAACTGATTGTACAGGCTTGGAAACGAGCACAGCGCCAACGCAACATGTAAATAAAATACACAATATATGAAAGAGAAAATAATAAACAGCAGCATAAGTGTTTTATTTTGCTTTCGCCGCACATATATATATATATATATATATGTGTGTGTGTGTGTGTATTACAACATGCTAGCTAACGCAACACAGTGGGGTCGAGTATAATTTTTTGACTAACGACATTTGCTTTTGCTCTTCAGAGTACAATGATTTCCGTGAGAGACTCTGATTGTCTTTCTTGTCTTCTATGCAACCACGATGCTTTCCTCATGGATTTATCAGCTATGCTTCAGCTTTCCTCGTGGGCGTTATTTTCGGGGAAGTTAAAAACGTTCAGTCTATTACAAATAGAAAATGAGCAGGTAAATTCTTGAAAGCTTCTGATTCTCAGATTGTTGACTGTGTGAATCCCGTCTTCATTCTGCTCGACCCCCTGTCAAGCGCAGTGCTCAGACAAATTATTCGAATATGTCAAATGTTAGGTTTGAAATGTGCTTTGATATATACGACCGTTGCCGCCGTTGTAAACTCCGCAGCCCTCGGTTTGTCATTGGACGGTCCGGACTATCCAAATACCTCATTAGCGGTGAATTCTCCTGGGGTAGAAATAATGCATTTCCCTTATGAAGGATTTTCAGTTGGGATCCCAATGTATGAAAATTCACAAATTGTCGCTTGAGTTTTCCGACTTTATGGTCTTCTTGAGAGCACATGATCTCAATTCAGTATGGTTTTCAGATTTTGTGACAGTTCTTTGATTTAGGACCAACCAGAAGCAGCGTTTCACGATTTAAACAATATGCTTTGGGAAATCCAGGTGAGTGCCCTGCTGTTCAGTTGTCGTAATTCTGAGCAAAACCGTAGTATTATCGTTTACTTTATGATTAATCGATTACAAACACGCCTACCTTACTCTGGTAGCCGATGTATTCAAGTTCCTCAGACTGGCGAATCACACTCGGCCAGAAGGCAATTCAGGACTTCCTTTTGTTGCGATTGTAATGAACAGTCGAGCTCACAGCACGCTGATCTCTTGTATACTAGTTTCTGCAAGACTCGCAGTGGCATGGTTCAGAAGTACTTTCAATATGACCTTCATTACAGTCTACACTCCTATTCTACAGGCTGAACCTTTTAGAACGAACTTCGTGGTTTAACTAACCGTATCCCAAAGTGCGATATCCTTCTAACTGCGGGAGATTGGAGCGTCCGTACGAGACCAGCAGATGAGTACACCCACCACATAATAAGGAGATTCGGCCTCGGTGAACGATGCGAAAATGGCGATTACTTGGTCTCGTTTGGAGATCTCAATCGACTAGTCGCCACCAATACCCGCTTTCAGCACCCAAAAAGGCATCTGCCGACGTGGTACTCCAACGACGGTAGGACAGCGCATCAGAGCGACTATAGCGTGGTGCGTTCTTGCTGGTCATTGTCAATCGAAGACTATCGGGCAAACCCTGGTAGCATAACAGGGAGCACCAACGGCATGGATTACACACTGGTACGCCCTCGCCTCAAGCTTTACCTTTGAGCTTAACAGAAGATTCTACCACATTGCAGATCCCACAGATCCAAGATAACAGTCCCGGATAACTTCAAAACTCTGTCTAGCCCTATCACATCTAAGCCGTCCGAGGTCGACGAAGATAGCAGCCTAGATGAGTTATATCCGTCATTGGCGCATCCGATGAACAGCTAGGCAAAACCAAATGAAATAGAAAAGATTGGATATCCACGAAAACTCTTAATCGGTGTGCTAAGGCTAGAGAGGTGAGACTGCACAACTCACCTGATTACCACAATCTCCGCCGCGGAGGTACACGCTCAGCAAAGAGCACCCAGAAGTGGTTTTGGCATAAGATTGCAGACCTCATGGAAGCCGCAGTTGCCGTTGGAGATTTCGGGAAGTTTTTCATGCTTATGAGCTCTTCGGGAAAGACAGTTCCCGCCCTCCACGCTTCCTAACGGCAGTGACACCTGATATTGGGATAAGAACAAAAGTATCAAAGACACCGATTCGCGAGAATGATATCCGCGAACGACAGGCCGGATTTTGCCCAGGTCGAGGCAACATCGACCAGATAATCACTCTTCGGCAGTTACTGGAATCGTGCCTCACACACACCGCCGCCCTACGATTGTATTCTTTCTGGACTCGAGAAGAGCGTTCGACCCAGTGAATCGGACAGCGCTATTCTGTGTTCTCCACCGCAGGGTGTACCAGCGAAGTTCGTAAACCTGTTCCGAGCATTGCACTTGCATACTTATGGTCGCGTGAGGGTATACGGTGAACTGTCACGTTCATTCGAAACGACTAGCGGTGTTCGA